>JACXGJ010001350.1:20327-86642 GCA_016801105.1 Esox niger | reverse complement strand
CCACCCATCCATCCAATAACCCACCCACCCACCCATCCATCCAATAACCCACCCACCCACCCATCCATCCAATAACCCATCCATCCAATAACCCACCCACCAATAACTCTCCCATCCCAACACTGTATCCGAGCAGTGTTGGTCAGAGTCGGATCTGAACAAAATCCACTGTTCATCTCCTGACCTGATGTGTGGGAGGATCATGGAAAGCGGCTTCATTTCTCCGGAATGAGGAAGTGGGAGTGTCTTGAACTCTGAGGGGTTTTTCTGCACACACACACACACACACACACACACACACACACACACACACACACACGCACACCCTCTCTTTAGGCGTGAATTCCCCGCTTCTTTCCTCCACTCCCTTCACTATGGTTGTGATGGATTGAGCAATCTGACTCTGCCGGCTGGGCCATATGGTATTAAGGGGGTGTAGAAGGAGTGAGAAGGGGCCCTCTGCATGGACGAGGTGTGGTATGGCTGATGCCGGCCAGGGCCTTGTGATGCTATATTCAGCAAAGCAGGAAGTTCCAGGCATGTCTTCTCTTTCGCTGGGCTCATATTGATTAGGGTATATGAGGTCATTCCTGGACTGTTTTTCTGTCATATAAAGGACTTTCATACAAAACGTTGGCTTTGAAAAACGGTTGTGTTTCAGTTAAGGGAAAGAACAGATGTTGAATAGATGACTGGGTCAGCACTCTGCGGGTATGTTTGGGAAATGGTTCTGATGGAATTCCATGTCGAAGAGCAGCCAGGTGAAAACGTAAATACAACATCTGGACAGGTGTTTCTAACATGCTTGGACATGTGGATATGTACTCTTGACTTCAAGCTCCATTGATCGATAAAGGTAACCCAAGTTAACAAATTACACATGCAGACATAAAATCAACATGAATGCCTTTCTCATAGTGTGGAAAAAAGTGCACCCCGACCTTGAACAGCTGGTGTCGCCCGGTTTCCGCTGAAATCACTTCATGTTTCTTGTAACTTCGTCTTTCAGTCTCTGACATGGATTTTATGCCTACCCTTTTCAGAAGTATTTCAACTGCCATGTTCAAAGGATTTCATGCACACACAATCAGTTTCAAGTCCCTCCACAGCAATTCGATAGTATTGAGATATGAGCTTTGCCTCTGCCATTCCATAACCCTAGATATTATTATAATGTATTATTATTATTATCTGGGCTTCAATAGTCTTTCCTCTGAGGGCCTCTCATAAGTCATTGGATCCTGACAGGGAGTTAGCACACACCCATATGACTACATTACAGAAAGCCCTCGAATGATGTAGTTACTTGCAATAATTTTGATGCACTGAATTTTAAATGTAGCCAGTTTGTGACGATTAAATGTAGGATTGTACTAACCTTTTCTGTGTAAAAACATAGCATTGCTTTTTGGGTAATTTAGAGGCAAACCAATTTTACTACCAATGAATATGGTTGATATTCAGCTCAACCATGCTCAACCAAATGTCCAAATGGGTAAAAAAAATACAGCTTTGCAATTTGTGTATTTTCATTTACACAACAGGAAACCAGAGACCGTATTCAAAAAACATCTTAAGGCTAAAAGTAGCTCCTCACTTGCTGTTTTAGGAGGAACTCTTAAAAAAAAAAAAAAAAAAAAGGGGGCATGTCAGTCCTTACTCTGGTAGAATATTACATCAAACAATGAATGCCCTCCCCAGACCCCATATTGTCAACAAATCATTCGGTTTGTACATTCGCCAACTGCACATCAACACAGCCCACGTCATGGCCGTGGCTAGACCACCCGGTCCGGTTGGTGCTAGAGAAGGGACTGATTATTGCACCATCAGAAGACGGATGCACATATGCTGGCTGTTCAGTCCATCTTTCTTGGTTTCATGTTTAATCAGTGTTACTTGGTCTACATTTTTATTTTAATATAGTATTGCTATGATCTGACTGTTTTAAATCTATTGCATTATTTTTTATTTTCACTGTAAAGCACATTGAATTGCTTCTATGTATGAATTGTGCTATATAAATAAACTTGTTTGCTATGATGAATTCAGTGACAGAGACCATCCCCTATCAGCCAATCGCTGTTGGCATAGTGATGTAAGCTTGTTTGTGGAACATGACATCACCCTAAGCAACAAGGTCAACCCTGCCGGTTCTCTCTGATTGACTTCTCCCGAATTCTTAGTAAATGTTGGTCTCCGCAGCTTTGTGAATAGGTTCTTAGCTAGGAACTTTTAGTACTGTTTAGGAGTTCTGGTGGTAAGATAAAAACAAATTGTGATTTCGGCCCCAGAATCATGCTTGTGAAGTGCCTCAAAGTAAAAGGGCTGATCTAGAATCATGTTCTATTACGGTGTACAGGGCAAAAGGGATCATAGAGAAGTCAGCACTCCTGTGACGCTCTGAGCACTGGCCCTGCAGAGGTGTCATTGTCAAGGCAACAACTAATTCAATTGGATGTTCATCAGAGATTAGCTACTGGTCTGTTTCTGCCATTTGGCCTAAATGAATGCTGTGAAATTTAGTTTGGATCAGGTACAGATGAACCGCCCTTGGTTTGCCCTCCTGCCTGCTTGCTGCTTTATTTTCAGTTGTAAACCCAGTGGGAGACATTTTCTCCCTCTGTGGTTAGTTAGACATTCTTCACTTAAAGTATTCAGCCAAGAAAACGAATTCACTCCAATTAAAAACTCATGCTCGTTTCAGAAGCATGCTCAGTTTGATGAAGTGAAAGGCTTACATAGTGTTTATTTGGGTGGTGTACAGGTTGTCATGGTGACAGCTGGACTTCCTCGTTCTGGGTAGTTCCCTCTTAGATAGGAGTTAGGGGAAACTGATGTAAATGATGATTTAGTTTACTGAACTGGCCACAACGTAGCACCTTTTTTAATAAAACCATAAACCCAACGAGATGATTCATAACCTAGGGTTTGTCCCAAATGGCTCCCTGTTGTCTATCAGTGCACTACTTTTGACAGCTATTCCCTGAAAGACTTTTGACAAAAAGGCGTACGCTGAATGGGTGGGAAAAAAAGGTTGACTTTTGGGACACGGTCTCAATTGTAATCCAATTCCTCTGCTGCGGTGATGTGAAGATCACTCGGCGTGAGAATGGGCTGGGTTCAAATGTGGTTCTGTTGGCTCGGTGGGTTAGACTGGGTTGTGTTCGAATGTGGTTCTGTTGGCTCGGTCGGTTAGACTGTAGCCACAGTGCTGGAAAACAGAGCTAGTTTTCCTACAAAGGCCTAATGATGCAACAACTGAAAACACGGTCCATGTTGACACTTGTAACCAAGTCATTTTTTTTATCCAACCACCCTTGGTTTAAAATTTTTTTTATTATAATAACAGTAATCTGTATCATCTTACTGGTGGGAACATGGTTCATCTGTTAATCCATGCAGTGTTGCGACACCGTGTTGGAGGATGTTTGAGAATGCCTGGGCTAGACTTTTGAATAAGATGTAATACTCTCCTAAATTCAGACATGAACACTACTGGGATGAGTGATCCTCCACTCTTTGGAACATCTGAAACGATACATGTCTGTGGTAAAGTCCACATCCAATATTCACGGGATTGAATGAGTCAATGCGGCAGCTCTCTTAGTTGAGCTCAATTAGTGCTGGGATGTTCCTCTACTAATATTCACTTACCTTGCACTGAAAATTTAAGAATATGTTAATATTGCAGTTGATAAAGCAGTATGTACGATGCTACGCTAGCTATACGAGTTGTGGAAAAACCCATTCTCTGCATAGTGCACGGTTTTCCACCTGAGCCCTGTGGGTTTCGGTCTAACGTAGTGCAACGCAAAGGGAACCGGGTGTCACTTTGGACACGGGGAGCCAAAATCTCCTTTGTCCCAGAAGGAGCTCTCGTGAGACCACGATTGGGCGAGACGACACGAGTCACTGCTGGGAAATGTGCCGGCAGCTGGTTTTTGTTTTTCTTGGACACACCCTCTGGAGGCTCAGGGACACAGTGTGAGGACCCAGCTGTTTCAGGGCTGGCCTGTGGTCATCATGCGCTCATGGAGCGACTGTACTAGGCAGAGAACTCACCACATGCTCAGGCAGCGACCTCCTTGTGTGATTGAACCCAATGCTGTCATGCCAAGCCCCCCCCCCCAGAGTGTGTCTGTGGTCAATGACCAGAGAGTGTTTGGCTATTTTTCACTAGACGCTTAAGATGATGTTTGTTTGTTTTATTAAGCATGTCGTTTAAGTGTTTTTTTTTTCAGGGGCTATTGTTGATCTCTCAGGGTGGGTTGGTTTTCATCTAATGTTTTCAATGCAAGTGAACATTATCTGTTCGTTCTTTGTAAATGTTGCCACCGGTCTCTTTCGATTTGGCAGAACTGAGAAACATCCAACGTGATGTTACAGATGAATTTGCTCTGTAAATGCAGTGCTTTCTCAGACAAAATGTCACATGACATCAGTGGTCAGAGAGTCTTAAAAAAGATGATTATACACTGCCTGTGTGCAAATTGTTCGTTTTAGCTCTGTCTTTATAGCAGAACCAAGATTGCAATTTTTGTTATTGCCAGTTTGGCAGAAATAAGGTTTATTGTGGTGCAGAAATGTTATTTGGGTTGAACTAGAAATATTTTACATCTTTGAAAGTCCTTTGTCCTTAGAGATACAGTATATTTTTGGCTTAAATAAGCTTAGACATGAGGCTTTTGAAATGTTGATGTTTTCATATAAATCGTCAGACAAAAGGTAGTCTTGAAATGTCTGGAAATCATGGTCTTATGTTAATTCTACCGATGGAGGGTAGCGAACCACATTTTATTAACATAACCATTATCATAAATTAGATACTTGGCCAAATCGGATGAGCAGATTTTAAGTGTTAATTTCGAGCATCTGTCTTTCATTAGTTCACACACTCCTTGCCTATGGCGCTGAAGGGGAAGTTGTTCATCGAGTCGCGTGCAGCGGAGAGGCAGGATGTTACAACTTTCCCTTTTTGATGTTCCAGTGCATTGGACTGCGGACTGTCTTCTTTCAGTACTCACTATGTGGATGCAAGGGTTTGTGGGAAATGCCTCCACTTTTGACTAGTTGATGAGCCGAGATCCAACAAAGCTAAATTCTTTTCTTCGCTGCACATTCTGGAGACGTTTCCTAAACGCGGCACTAAATCTGTATGAGTAGTACTCTAAAAACGTGGACTGGAATGCACGCGGATAACTTTGTTTTAGCTCTCAAGGAAAGTTTTAGAAGTTGATAGAAACCAGTGTCCATATTACTGCAGCGCAGGTTAAGTTTTTTGTACTTCTTGGTGAAACGTTGACACTGTGGTGAATTGAACTCCCAACGTGCTATGAAGACAGACGTAAGTGTTATTTACGGACGCGAAACTCGAAAGCCACGATTCACTAAATGTGACGAATAACAAAGGAGGACCAGGAATGTTTCAAAGGTGAGTTTATCTTTGCTTCAGTTAAGGTAGTTGGAAAGTAGGCTATAAAAATATTTTAGGAGGGTGGGGCGTAGGAGTATCCGTTAGGTCTAAGATGCTAGTTTTCAACAGGTTTCTTCAGTGTTTGTTACTTCAAGATGCAACTATGCTACGTTTAATAGTGGTTACATTAGATTTTCAACAGTTGTCCTGCTACTCGAAATATTCAATTTGTCTTTTAGCGCTGAAAATATGATAATCGTCGTTTAATGTATTTCAAGAAAGGCAATTAAACCTTGGAATTGCACAACAATTAATTGTTTATAGATGGCACGTGATTCCCAATCTAGCGGTCTTTTTTATTTACAGCGCATGCATTTCGAGACTTCCTTGGTTCCATTAACATGCAACAAATGTTTATTTGCATATAATTAACCAAATGAGTTGATCCTTTGTTTACTTAGTTCCCTTTTATTTTACATTTCAATTTACTAAAATATAATTCCTTGCCAGTTTTTCATTGTTTGTACTCGCCTCTCTCGTTGCAATAACTCCCAATGGAGTCGGAAGTGTCGAAGGTCTCTGCAAGTCTTTTTCCTAGTCATCTTAAGCAATGTTTTGGAATCCTTTTCATGCATGTTATACCGTACTTCAGTTGACCTGCTTTGCGGCAAACGTCGCCCCTCACATCAGGGTGGTCCCTAGACCACATGACGGTTGGGAGATGCGTTAAATATGCTCTCTGATCACATGATCATCCATTTGAAATATTTTCTTTCAAAGCTGAGTCCAACGTTTGAATACAAAAAACTGTGACAAGTGAATCTATCCTATTTAAAGAGTAGGCAGTGCACCCCCTCCCCAAACGACCTGCTGCACACCTGACTCGCATTTTGATTGGGATTGGTGGTGAGAAGCTTGACGATTTCTGTGGGGCGATCAGGTGACCGGAGTGGATAAACAGAATTCAGACATACAGACATCTGTTCTGTACTGCTGATTGAATATTGTTGGTTGATGTGTATACATTTGTGATTTTATTTGAAATCAATGGAAAAAGCTATTTTAGAAATGCCGTTAATTATTTATATCAGTAACTCGAACATCCTGTAGTATTAAGTTAAGTCCATTCTAGTGATTAGAATTTAGATTGTTATTAATAAACAATCCTGGTGATTATTAACACCACTTAATGGTGCTGACTAAAAGATTCTCATTGTAAAAATATGGAAAGGGGGATCATTTAGAAAAGGGTTTTTCTGGGAATTAAAAGGTAATATTCATAATCGGTCTATTCTAAATTCATAAAAGTGACTCATCAAGCCTGTGAACTGCCAGTTTAATAGACCTGGATTTGCTAAGGACACCGCAAATAGTTTGTTGCTTAGGTAACACATTGAGTCGGTGAGACAATGTACTCTTTTAGTGACATCACTGTCCATGTCTACAGGTACAGCTAAAGAGTGATGAGTGGATTCCTTTGGAAGATTTCTGTTTCTGCATTTAGGTTTTTCCTGAGGCTAGGGGCTGTATCCATGCACTCTGTACTGCATTGTGCTCACAAGACGTCCTTAACCTGATATATTGGAAATCTACAACTCGGTAAAAAAAAAGTTTTCTCCGTTTGTTGTTATACGGTTTAGTATAACCATGCATTCTACAGAGCGTTATCTGGCAGATGTGCGATTAGCCTTTGACTCTGCCTGGTTCTCACTTGATGGAGTGCTTCATTGTGGTTAAGTCTTGAACCGATCCATCACTTGACCTCTGCACGCTCGCCAACTTGCATACGTTCATCCGACCGCTTTCATCTGGATTAATAAAGTCCCGGACAAGTGAACGGTGGTTCGTTGCTGTGGTCGGAGGACTGCCGACATTAAGTCGAACCCTGGAGAAGAGCTGACTAAACCGGCCTGCCTTCAGAGTGATCTCCCACTCTGTGTCACCTGAGCCTGTTGTAACCAATCACATCTATGTAATGCTCTAAGTCTGTGTTTATATAGCCGGAGTTTTACGGCTATATTTCAGCAAGTGATTTTGTTGTGGTATACAGCTAGTTTCATAGCTGGGATGCAATAGGCTATTAGCATGAAATGAGTTAAGCCAAATGCAGCCAGGCACATAATACAAATGACCTTGATGAGTGGTGCCACTGGTCTATAGCACAAGAGCCTCATTGTGTTCCGAGTGGTGTCTTAAGCGTTAGCCTCAGGTGGGCAGCAGGTGGTGTATCTCTGTTTCCTCCAAATACGTTTACCGTACTTCACGTTGGATTTAGTGCCAGACCTTTCATTCAAAACACACTCAACTTCCTAATGAAAAATGTTATGTGTTTGTATTGCTTTAGTTTTTTGTTTAGGTTGGTGTGAGCTGCATAGCTGAACAAATTGATGTTTTAAGGTCAGTGGATTGGCTGGAGAACTTCCCAGCTACTGACTAATACATACAAAAATGTACTCAAGTTATTTAAACTATAGGCTACATATAAGCTATTATGCTAGATGAACAGTTTACTTTTACTTTTGGGCCCCCCATTTATTCAATGCAAAACTGCAAAGCACTTTTATACTTATAGTTCACTATAAATACTTATAGTGAACTTTCTTTTGTCTCACATTGCTCAACTTAGTCAAGAATGTGAATATTTCACTGGGGCTGTAGAGCTGGAACTGAATTGGCACCTCGTTTTCACAGCATGACTCACTTCTGCCTGAAGAACTGAAACCAGTCTTTTCTTACCTAGCACCAGTTCCCAGGTCAATATGAGTTGTGTCATGTCATTAAATGCTGTGGCCTATTGTGGCTTGTTTCAGGATGAGTTAGACAAGGATCTACACAGGCACTTCTAGACGGTGTCCCAAATTGCACTCGACTCAGCCTGTGAACCTGTGCATCCAAAAATACAGTTAATAATTCCAAATGAAAGGGTTTCCATTTATAGTTATAGTAGATTTTTTAAAATTATGGTGGATTATCTCAAAGGGACATTTTAAAGCTGTTATTTACCTAAATGTCTGTTAACTTTGTGTTCAAGGCACTCTTTGACCTGCGGTGACTGTAGTTTGTGTGTATCATGACTGAGATTTCTAGGGCAGTTAGATTAGGTTTTTTAGATTAGTTTGACTCTTTCTGTGTGCCAAAACCCTATGCTATTACATCACAGTGTGGATTAAAGGGCATGCGGGATCTGAAAATTAAATAAAGTCATGTTTTGTTTCATTTCGCAAAGCCTCAATCTTATACTGGTCTCACTTCCAGCACATTTTGTGTAGTCGCGGTTATTCTTGATTGGTTATTAATTCGATTGGTTTGTGCCTTACTTCTTGCTAAACAAACCTTTAAATATGGGAATATATTGCTTATTTTGGCTCTGTTAAACTCTAGCTATTGAGATCAGTGGCTGGCATTCTGCTGTCAAATAAAACCACTACTCCTTTTAGATATGGAAAACTACTACTGTGTAAACAGCAGTGGATGTGTGTCTTGCTTTTTGAACACCGTCCCTTTGGGGATTAATTATTGATCTGTTACTAGTAATCTACTGTAACATACCAACTTTTTTTTAGACCTGGTTACTTGGTTATTCTCGCATTAAAACGGTTATGTCCTTCATAGAAGAACCAAATTTAGTGTTCACATTCTTATTTCCATTGGTAAAGGTATGTTCATTTTTGTGATTTTGCATATTAAACACAAAGGTATAACCCACGTATCCGATACAAATCATCAGTGCTTGCTAGAGGCGGACCAATTATGAGTTTTCAAAACCGATGCCGATTATTGGGAGACCAAAAAAGCTGATGAATTGCCTGATATATAATTATTTAAAACATTTTTTTACAGCATTTCTGAATGGACAATAAACACTTTTAATGTAACTTATTATTGTAATAGATAAATAACAATCCTGTGTTGGGGAAAGACGACAATATATATCCGCTACCAGTGTGATCAAGCTATCGATGACACAAAGGCCACAATAATTGTACATTATTTACCAGTGTGAGAAACTACAGTCCTTTTTTTTGATCATCCAGTCAGTAATAGATGTGAATCTAACCTTCAATCACAGTTGGTGAATTGCAGAAGTTGGTTACATTGTGAGGTCAGCATGTCTCAAACTATGATCAGACCGACACCTCCATGCCAACAAGCTTTTTGGAAGATCTGTCAGAAAGCTTCTGATTTCACCAAACATTCAACCTAAGTGCCTGGAGTTTGCTTTGTAACTTTGATTGGAACCAGGTTCTGTGGTCTGATTAAACAAAAATGTAGCTTTTTGGCAACATCCAGAGATGTTTGTTGTAACAAGAGGCATGGTTATACAAAAGAAAATGTGTCCACAAGTGGGAACTCAGGACCTTGAAGGATCTGAATCGTTTTTGAACCATGGAATGGTATCAAATCCATTCCTATGTGTCCTCTCACCTCGTCCAATGTTGTAGACAATGACTTTGAGCAGTTTTCTTGGTGGTGGGTGGACAAAGCGCTTAATTCCAAGGCAATAGTACCGTATTTTAGCGCATACTGCGCGCTCCCTTGTAAAACGTGCACCTCTGCATAGCGCATGCCTTTTCAGTTTTGTGTAAAAAAAACAAAATGTACCTGTATTTTGCGCACTTACGCAACACGCACGTGATACCAAGCAATCAAAATAATATTTGTTTTCAACATGCCTAAATGCGAGTTGTACACTGCCGATTTATTCCTGTTTACCGTGGTTATTCCTGTTTACCGTGGTTATTCCTGTTTACCGTGGTTGTTCCTGTTTACCGTGGTTGTTCCTGTTTACCGTGGTTGTTCCTGTTTACCGTGGTGGTTCCTGTTTACCGTGGTTGTTCCTGTTTACCGTGGTTGTTCCTGTTTACCGTGGTTGTTCCTGTTTACCGTGGTTGTTCCTGTTTACCGTGGTTGTTCCTGTTTACCGTGGTTGTTCCTGTTCACCTAGGTTGTTCCTGTTCACCTAGGTTGTTCTTGTTCACCTAGGTTGCCAATAATTCTTGGATGCACTGAATCCTCCGTTATCCAATAGATAGACAGTCCCTCAAGCTTGTTTTTCTATTCACAACTTTCTGTGTTTGTTATACAGGTGTTATTAAGGACCCTATAGACCATATTGAATCCTTTTGAGTTTTGTTATTGTTTTTCAACAAGCGGTGACTGTGGTTAGATTGAATCAAGTGTTGTTGCATACTGCGTTTTGCAATAACTGAATGTGTTCCAGACTCATCCATATAAGGGTATAACGTCCATAATTAATCTGAAGTACATAACAATGGAATTACTGTCCTTTAAAAAATATATTTTAAGCTCAGTCTTCTCCTGGGACCAACATTTTTTTTGCAGAATGGCACAGAGGCGTCATATAGTGTGCATCTTCTGACCAAAACCCTAAATAGGGAATAGTGTTGTATTTTGGACAGACATTTGAGCCCCTGGGGCTTTCCAAGTATAACTACGGTGTGGGTGGAGCGCCTGTTCCTCTGATCCAGCAGACATCGCACTGCGAGGAAATCTCAGAACAACACTTCATTAGCCAAGCGCCACACTTTAGTCCACCGGATCGCCATTCTCTGTTACCGTGGCTACTCTTTAAACGTTTGCATCCTGGCGGTTATATTAGCAGTACCTGTCTGAGGGGCACGCTGATTTAATGTTGCTCAATAAATGCCAAAATACTCATGTTTTTTGACTATTTTTTCAGGACATTTGTCTGAGTATTGAACTGCCTTCTTTTTTGCCAGGGTTGACATTCAGATGCACATTTTTTTTGGAGCATTTTAACTTCAGTTATTTCTGTAGTATTTGATGTTTATCATACAATCTACATTCTTAAACTTCTGCATTTCTATACATTTAATTTAACCAAATGCCTGGGTAGCTGAATTTGGAAATGAACACTTCATGATTATGTGCACTATTCTAAAGAATGCAGAGATTTATCCGGAAAATATATTACATTGACATCCAGCAAAAAAATTTAAGAAATGAGAATTTATTACGTATGGCAATAATTACTACCAAAATGCTAATCTGGCATTCCCATAAGAGCAACGCTATTTGCTCTGGGCCAAGGTAATCACCAGATGAGGACTTGCTCAGCATTAAACGGCCAAAAACATATAACTAAAATGGAATTAACCAGATCGTTTCCCAGATAAGTGAAGAATAGGTTATGAGGTCTGTGCAAGGAACTTCTCGGCTCTAACAGTAAACGCATGTAGGTCCCAATAGTAACATTGAATGCGTTGATGGAAATCACAGTAAACATTCTGGGTTATAGGTCATGGGAATTTTTTGGGGTAAATGCACAGCTAGTGATATAATTGGTTGTTGCGTTTGACTTACAATCAGTGCAAACAATTCTCATATGTGGTGAATTGATTAAATGAAGAATGTACATTTTGGCCTACTCCATCCTTTATCTTCATTGGCGTAAAGGCCAAACTGTCAGGCCCTGAAGCAGTAACCATTTAGGAAAACCAATTGCATTTGTGAAACACGCAATTTCAGTTTTTTCCGTTTGATAGCATTGCCTGGTATGCCAAGGCAGACACTCTTGCGTTCCAGCCTTGGCACAAATGCCCTTCATTGCTGGTGTCTGATGTAGAGAAATGGGATGCAAATCTTAAACCTTTTCAAACAGTGGCCTGCTGTAGTCCAATTTTCTTACACATGGCCCGAGTCACGTTCAGTATGCAAATGTTGTGGACAGTTGGCCTACATATCGGAATGGCCCGATCTCATGAAATGGAGCTGACGTGATTCCTTAGAAAGGCATGATTCCCTGCACGACAGAAACGTGTTTTAAATTAACGTTCCACAACATGGTGCCCTGCCAAACATGCCTCTGGATTCGTTTAAATTCAGACTTGTTATACAGTCTTCTCCTTTACCCATCCCTTTGGTAGTCCTATATGGAGTCATAGATCCACATTCTATTGGTTAGAGGCGTTGAATGTTGTCCTGCTAAGTGCTTTGGCAGTCAACAGATGGCAGTGCTGCGTAAGTTCAGGCTTTTCGTCTTACCAAGATAAGTGCTGTGGGGTCCCAGTATCTTTTAAATGGCTCTGTTAATTTTTCACCTCATACTGTTCCAGGTTTTTGACTCGTAATGCTGGAGCCCTTTGCGGCCGCATACATTTTCAGACTTTATATTAAAAGACTCAAATGAATGGAAACTGTTCATTCTTTAAGAATGACTCCTACTTAGCCCAAATGTCCCTTGCACCACGTGAGCTTGTTTAGCTCGTGTTTGTTTGTAGTGACACTATGTAGCTTCAACATGGTTACAATTTGGATTTTCCCCGAGTACCATCTCTGATGTTTACCAGAAAATCTGGGGTGTGCTTTTGTTTTTGATTAAGGATCCTAGTTTTAAGAGGGAACGCTTCACAATGGTCACATGTCCAGTGTGATTGGCATTGGTCAAATAGAAACTGCGCTCAAATGATAACAGAATTTAGACCTCGGAGTGGAGCATTTCTGTTTGCTAGCAATCAACGAACTTGCTGCAGGAAGCCAGAAACTCGACGTTCAATGTTCAGCTCCGCAGTTTGTCAAATTAACGGCACCATTTAGCGGTTGTCCTCGTGTAACATCAACTCGTTTGCCATCCGTTGCATGCTCGGCACGCCGGCCCGGCACATGGAGGGAAATGGACTGAGCGGCACTCGTGCGCCCTAGATGGCTTAATTGCTACTGACACTGACGCTTGTCAGGGCCGCGGCTGTGGGAGTGCTCCTTAATGGCTTGTTCTAGCTGGTCGTTATGTGTCATTTCCCCACCCATCTGAACATAATGAGTGGCACCGCCACTGTGTTCTTTGGATACGGCAGCGCAACGTGCTCCTATAGAGCCCTTGCCGCCGAGTGGGTTCAGACAGATGAGTTATGTCATCTAGAACTGGCTGTTGTTGGTCTGCTTTGTTGCGGGGTTATTCCCCCCCCTTCTGTGGGTTACGTCCAATTATTCATATGTTCGATGACTGGGGGGGGGGGGGGGCGTAATGAGGCAACCAGGCAGTCCTATGTTGTTATTGTCTACCTTCTATTAAACACTGCATTTTGGAATTTTAAATTAGACTTTATTGTTAGAGATTATATACAGTCCAGTCCATTGTGGTAAATAAATGATTCTTAATTAAAGAAAATGGATTGACAGGTTGGTTTCATTTATGTGAGTCTAAGTAGGAAGTTAGAAGTACTGAGAAGTACCTTTTAATGCAGGATAAATGTGGCAAGTATTCAGTGCCTATAATATAGGACGCCAGGTAGCCTAGCAGTGAAAGACTGAAAAGTTGATCAAATACCTAAGCAGGCATGGTGAAAGTGTTCTGTCCCTGAGAAAGGGAGGTAACAAACTTCTCACTGGTGGTTTAATCAGCAATACGTTATCTGCCATTTTACCTGGTAAAATATGGGTTCATTTGAAAATTGTGTAAGAAACTCCACCACTGCCTGTATGTCTTATTAGCCAGTGACTTGTACTAACATGATCTTTCTGGCAGGTGAAAGCAATTGTCCTTGATACGGATGAAAGGCAAACTGCCAAGTTACCACTTAATCCCTAGCACTGTCAGCGCAATCAGATGTGTATCTTCAGGGGGGTTAATTGAAACATTTAAAACGGCAGGCCGGCAGGAGTGGGAATGAATTAAGAAACCCAGAGGATTGTTGGGGATTACGTATCAGACGGCTCAATTAAAATATCACGTTGAGTCGGTGAAAGGTGATCATTAACATGTACCCATAGTTTTTATTATAGTTTTTTTGTAGAGTAGTAGGTTGGTCAAACCTGGCGGTTGATACAGGAAGATGGTTTTATCTCTCTCAGTTCTGATCCTCGTAAGGGGGTGGACTCGGTTGCCTTCCATTTGCAAGTGGAAAAAAAACTGAGGCGTTCTGGATGTTTTTCTATCTCTGCCAGTGTATCTTTATATCGGCCCTCAGGAAAACCTGCAGATGGTCACCTGATCGAGGTCATGTTGCTGACTGGAGATCATCAAAAAGCTCTGGTCTAACTCCCATCCGCTCTGTTCTGGGGTTTATTCTCCAGGAACCAAAACGAAAAGCCAACGGGCACCAACATAGCAGTGCCCACCTGAATACGTCCAATAAGAAAAGGGTGTGTGTGTGTGTGTGTGTGTGTGTGTGTCCACATGCAGGCAGTGGGTAGGCCCCAGGTAATTTTGTCTCCTGGTATTGTGTGGGCTTGGGTGTTCTGTGCCCTGATAACAATCTCCCTCATTAACTCTCCCGTTTGCTCTCTCCCTCTATTCCTTCCTGTTCTCTCTCTCTCCCTTTGTTCCTTCCTCTCCTCCCGTTCTCTCTCTCTCTCTGTCCCCCTCCATTCCTTCCTGCTCTCCCAGCAGCGATGCGGGCCCGAAGACGGCGCTTTCGGACTGGGACTCAGAGATGGGCGGTGTGGAGCGGCTGAAGGACAGCACGGACACGCTGCACAATGGCAACCGTGGGGACCAGGAGGCGGCCCGGCGCCTTGCCAGACGCCTCTACCACCTGGAGGGCTTCCGCCGCTCCGACGTGGCCAAACACCTTGGAAAGAAGTGAGTGTGCCATGCCCTGCCACGTTGACACCCACTCCAAGTTTCCTCCCAGCTTTTGGTGGCCCAGCCTCTTGCCAGGAGATTAAACAGGATGCAGTCGGTTCCGCTACCCTGGAGAACTGTTCATACGCCTTTAAAATGACCCCAGACTGCATCCTGCACCCCCCCCCCCGGGCCCCAGGCAAACATTTCCTCACCTGTTGCCACGGGCTTCACCCATCTGTGGTTTGGTTGCACCCCAGACATCATCCGTAGAGAGACACTAGAGAGCATGGGAGTAATCAAATTACCAAGGCATTTACCAAGTCACACTCGGGCCTTTGTTCTGAAGTTGGTGGCAGTGCCTAAAATGTACTTTTTGGGTCACCAGCCACCGTGACAGGGAGATTAAGAGTCTATCAGGCTGTCAAAGCACAAAACGAAGCATTATGTTGAGTAATATTTCCTAAAGAATACATGCATTTGGGGTAACAGGTTAGTCGATAAATTTCCAAGAGAAAAATAATCTAACCTAAAATATCGCAGATGCTCCTATTTCAGCTGTCTCTTCAAATATCACAAGGTTACCGTGGAAACGGAGACAACAGCTCCTGAGTCCTTTTTTTTTCCACCGACGCTCGCTAGAGTGAAGCGGACCTGAGGGTGAACTTAGGGTGACCTTAGGTTTATATCTTCACTAGCGGTTAGAGTTTATTCTAACTAAAATAGAATATCACCAATTATTATTGACAGGAGAACTATGTAAATAACCTAGAAACACTGAGATTGGGTAAAATATATTGCACTGGGATTCTTCAAACTCCTTCCTAGTGGGCTGTGTTATGACCTGGCCTCTATACGCTCACACAGACAATAGGTAGCTGAAATACCGAATTCGCTACACCGCAAAAAAGATTTGAATGTTGTAGTGATCGATCAAACCGCTGTAGCCTCTTAAACTGAAAATCTTAATCCACCTCAAGCCCCCTACTCCATCCCCTACCAACTCATGTAGCTAGATTCACTTGTATCTTGTCACTGACAGCAAGGATTTTGCTGAAAATACTACTCTCACAGGGGAAGGTTAATGTAAACAAGATGTCTCAGTGCTAGGAGTCCTCCACATGCAAAAATCCAAGAGTTATTTCTGCATGCTGGCACTAAAATTGCCCCGGTTGAACAGGCACCGTAACGGTCTAACAGGCTTTTGTCTTTTCGCTTACTCAACTTGCACATTTGTTGCCTCATCGTTTTCATGCCACGTCCCAAGTGCCTCCCTATGGCCGTGCACAGCACTCCGTTAGAGGAGAGTCCTATGGTCCTGCTGAAATGTAGTGCACTAAAGGAGAATTGGGGCACCATTTGGGGTGCCAATCTTTCGGGGCTGCTTTAGATTCCAGAGACGATTCTAGTTTTTTTTTAGTTTTTTTATTGCGGCTGGCCAGCTCCTCCGCAAGGCCCATGACACTGCTGTGCAGACCACACCTCTCCGTCCCTGGCACCCCAGCCCCTCAATACACCCCCTCACGCCAGGGAAACGAAACGCCCTCGGTGTGTGGTACACAAGCACACTCCTCACTCACCCCTAAACCTGTACAGTGTTATTTAGTCCTTGTGATGTAATACGTGGGTTACCAGGGTGATGGGCAGCTGCTGTGTGTTTCCTGTCGTTCTCTACGAATATATATTTTTAATGATGTGTGACTATCTGGGCAGGGGGACAGGGGGTAAGGACGGATAGAAAGAAGTGGTCACAGACCTGGTGCGGGTTGCTGTGAGAGTACCCAACCGACTTGGAAAAAATTATCACAAAAAGGATCTTGTGGAAATTTATTAGAGGCCAACCAAGGCTCAAGTTGCCCAATAATATTATTGTTGGTGAATGACCACCAGGAAGTGACCTCATCAAGGTGTCTAGTCGCCAAGGGCCCCTAATGGACAATGGATGCGAAAAATGAAAGGGACATGATGCTTTAGAGAGGAGAAAAACAGGTGAACAAGGAGGAAGGGAAATTTTTCCACTTTGGAGAGATGAGTAGCCGTTGTCCGCCACCACCATCAGGAAAACAGTCGGATAAAGAGAGAGCAGCTGCAGTGGCTGTGTTTTCTGGGGTAATCCATTTCTCCCTCAGAGCCAGAAAGTCAAGGACTTGACGGTCAGCTTAGGCTGGGATAAACACAGCCTTGTTGACAGCAGCTCAAAGGTTCCAGTCGGTGCCAGAGTTTAGTTATTCCACATGGGTTGTTGTTCTGCTGTCTGGTAACACAAGATTTGAAGGGTTGCGTCTATGGGATGGAGAGTGTTCATAAAAGCTACATTGACAACTTCCGCTGAAGCAACCAGGGAGGCTTTAGTACTCAAAGTAATTGAAAATAGCCTTGGGAGAAACTTAACAACTCCTCTTTTAAGAATGTGATTTTGGTGAACAGTGATAAATGGCTCAATCGACAGCTCCGAGTTGAACTAGGCTAGTGGGAATGGAGAAGTATTTAAATGGTTCTGACTAGCAGTCCTAGACAACAATGAATGAAGTAAATAATGGGCATCAATCAGAGCAGGATTAGTCAAGCTATCACATGTATATCTCACTCACTGGCAATGATCCCTTGATTCATGAGCATTGAGCATTACTTGAATGGAAACGTAAAGGTTTTGTGATCTGGGCCTCATCCAATGGAGCAAACCCAATAGCACTTTTAAATCATAGCATATTTTTATGAGATGAATGAAATTGCGTGTTGCAAGAAAGCACTTAACAAAATGAATATAAATTGGAATTGCTTTGAGAGAACAAGATCACAGACTCAGCCTTGCAACACTGGGCTTGCTTTGGTTTGTCGTGTTGAAAATAGGCTGATACGTTGGTCCGATAACATTAGAGGAAACGTGGACAGAGAGAAGTGAGGAGGTCAGTCTCGTGCATCTGTGACTGCTGTCATTTATTTTGTACTCCTGTCTGGAAGGCACTGCATGGCAGTTCACGCTCCCAGCTAGCGGGAACATTACTCACTGGTATGGATTACATTGTAAATGTTTCTATCTATAGCAGGTAGAAAAATAGCTGTCATTTGGTGTCAGTGCATCCTCCATGCCTAGGCTGCATTAGGGTGGATGGGTGAGTGGTGACAGTCACCAGAAAGATAGGATAACCTAATTAACTTCACCATTGGTTCTGCTCGTTTCAGGTATTAGTCCTCCATTTGACTGCTGACTAATCTGAACCAATGTGACATGCTTGAACAAAAGAAGTGGAAAGTTGCGAATGAGCATGTTGACACCTGTTGACAAGTGATCTTGTCAGTGGCAATCTGATAAAGCTGACTTTAGCCGAGACATGGAAGTGCATCATGGAAGAAGTGGTCACAAAGCTCTGACTCTTGCCTCTTTCATCAGTGTTGGCACTAATGAGCAATCCTTTCGCAGTCACTTTAACAGAACTTGGTAACCAAGTTCCTTCCCCTTTAATAGGTTTCAAGTGCCTGAAGCTTTCTCATAACACCGTTTCCCGGAACCTCCAGCTGTCTCCGCACTCGCTACCCCTTTTTCAAACAAACACCTTTAGTGTACCTAAAATGTGTCTGGTTCGGTAGGTGGGATTCGGTTCATTTCTGGGTCATTTGTCCTCTCAGTAAGGCCCTTATCAATGGCCCTCCGTCTGGACCATTGGCGTCACTTAGGAAGGCAAACATGCCTAACGAGGTGAACAATTGGATCACCACTTGGCATTCAATCGCCCGGAGCGACACCTTTTTCCGCTGACAATGTTAAAGCGCCAAGGATGTTTGGGTGAGGCCTGGGGTATAAATGGGGGGGACCAGGTTGTTTGGCGACAACCAACTCTCCTCTTCAGCCCGTCTGCTGCTACTCTCCAGAGCTTCTCCTCCGTCGCCTCCACTTCCACCACAGCCCTCCGTCACCATGGCCCTCTGGCTCCAGGCTGCTGCATCCCTTCTGGTCCTGCTGGCTCTCACCTCCTCCCCCGGGGTGGACTCTGCCGCCGCCCCCCAGCGCCTGTGCGGCTCTCACCTGGTAGAAGCCCTCTTCCTGGTATGCGGAGAGAAAGGCTTCTTCTCCTACAGCCCGAAGAGGGACGCGGATCACCTTGCGTGGTTCTTATCGCCCAAGTCAGCCCAGGAGAACAAGGTTGTGGAGTATCCCTTCGATAGCCAGATGGAGGTGATGGTCAAGAGGGGCATCGTGGACGAGTGCTGTAACAAGCCCTGCAGCATCTTTGACCTGAATAACTATTGCAACTGAGTCCCCTGTATGTTGTACAGGTTGGCCTGCCTCCGCGCCTGTTCTGTGACCAAGTCGTGTTCCTCGGATGTCTTTAAACAGCAACAAGAAATGTTTTGAACACGTCTTTTGTCTTACAGAATAAAGTTCTATGAAGAAAAATGTTACGTGTATATTTTCAACATGTCCAACCATGTTGCTTGTTAGTCAGATTTTAGACAGAAAATTAGGCAATCTATATTTTTTAACGTCAGTAGGATGGCATCCTGGTTCCAGATCTGTTTTATGTTTTCTTACCAACACCAGTCAATGGCCATGTAACTGAAATGTTTCTAGTAATTTGACACTACTAGATGGCTTGGGTTGTAACATTCCTAAATGGTAAAGTGATAAGATTTTGGCAAATACCATTAAAGCAAGTCTGAAAACTCACAAAATGTCAATAGATTCACGCTCTCCGGGGCAGTGAAATATTTGTTTCTACTTGGTAAATGCTTGCAATTTAGAGTTCTAGAGCAATGAAGCTACTGTAAAAAAGAGGATATAAAGCAGGTGTTTTGAAAGTGTTCGATAGAGTTTAGAGTTAAATTCATACCTAGTACTAGACTTTCCACCTGGCTGCTTGGACCATGTTTATAAATGGTTTGAACGTAAGTCATTAAACAGTCACTCTTATGTGGAGTGAATGACTGTAAGTCTGTTCGTCTTAAGAAGCTAGGTGCTAGGTGAGACATCTACGTAATGAATACACTTTAGTAAAGTGAAGTAGCTGTCAAAGTCAGTGCTAGCATGAAACAACTACCTCAATGTCGACACACCCTCTATTTACAACCCCATTGGAAAAATAGGAACGTTCAAATCCTATCCTACATCTCTTACAGATTATTTACCTGCTTTGTTAGCCATAGATTCGTCTTTGAGAATAGAATTGCTGCAGAGAACTCTGTGTAAAACAAGGAATGCTGGGAAACTTCTCAGGTGTTAGAATGATTGCTATGGCTCCCAGGTTTAGGGGGACCACACGCATTTGGTAAATTGTGTAGTCAACCTGAAGTCCTGAGAGTTGTGAACGGCCTCTCTTTGTTCTGGTTCGTGGTGCTTGTTGGATTGGCGTCCTGTGGGTTGTGTATGATGTGGTTATTTGGTTGAGAAAGTAGCAGAGGTGTTGTATCAATACTGTAAAAACGTGTTTGATTGTAAATGGAGAATGTTCCTCGTGCCGTGGGATGTAGAGTTCATGTTAGTGTGTTTTCCTTTGCTTGGACACGCAGTAGCTTCAGGTCTCATCCAGTTGTGGTGTTCTGTGTCTGGGGTAAGAAAAGTAAAGGGAGGAAAGAATTAGGGCAAATGAGTTAATCACCACCAATTGTCCTAATTTAAATTTCACATTGAAAATCATGCAGAACAAGTTTAATTAAGTGGTTCATTAGCATATTTCAGTAAGGCATTATCAAGCTGTCAGGGCACTGTAGTTTAAATTGTCATTCATGTTGACTGGTTTCTTCATGAGCGTGGTGGGAAATCTATTGTTATGCTGAAGTACCCTGTGTACGTATGCCTACTTAGAGGGCTCCTCCCCCTGCAACGTGGGAGCTCCTCCCCCTGCAACGTGGGTGCTCCGCCCCCTGCATGCGCACTACAGGCATCAGATTCAAACACGCATCAGATTCAAACACGCAGGTAACCAGCCGCCCACCGGCACTGCCCGGGTTACCTGACCTTCCGCACGTTGTACATTTAGCAGACCGTTCATTATCCAGAACGACTTATTTTAGAGAGTGCATACATTATTCATATTGCTCCCCGGGGGGAATGAAAACTACACCGCCCAGGTGTTGCAAGCTCCGTGCGCTACGATCGGAGACCTTCCTCCCGACATCCTAGACGTTTGATGTCTGCGCGTGCACGTCAGATGATTCGTTGTAAAATGTATCTTCATCAAGGGTTTCATTTCTTAATCCACTTACAGCTTCCGTCTGTAGTTTAAAAAAGCCTTGGAAACGACACCGCTCCATCATGGAGCAACGACTGACCGTCCACAACTGCATCCTGATATCCGTGACCATGTTTTGATGCTATATAGTGTTTGTTTACAGACATTGGACTGAATAGGCATATTATGGGCTTTGATATGGTAAGCCGGTTACGAAAATGTCATGAGGAAGGCACTTTTCATTCCCAAGTCTAGAAAATGGAAGAAGCAGCTGCGCAATCCCATTTGAAAGTATAATTTACACAAGGTTGTTAAATACGTTGCAGTTGAACATTGTGATTATTGGAATGTTCCAAACAGGAACTGACCGCCAGATGCATGCTGCTTTTTGTGTTCTCTTTGTCACCAAGGAAACCAACTCCTACATGGTTCTGTGACTCTTCATCCCCAGATAAAGCTAGAAGAAAATGGTGTCTAAATTATCTTTGACTTCCTCTACTGTAAATCATTTGTTCATTTGAAACTGGTACTGAGTGGGTGTTTATTAGAAATGCAAGGGTTTTCCCATCAAGCTAGCAATGAATAAAATGCTGTGCAGAAGTCATGTCTGCTACAATATGTATGACAGTGATCCACTGCCACCAGGCTATCATAGCCCTATACAAACATCTAATAGCCCACATTTCTTGACACTTTCGTGTGTGTGTGTGTGTGTGTGTGTGTGTGTGTGTGTGTGTGTGTGTGTGTGTTAGGATTAAGAACATGGGCAGAAATCGGATTCTTGTCTGCCATTGGCTCAATCTGCAAATTTAAACCACCGATCTCCCAACTTCACCTTTGCTCTTGTGTGATGTAAGATGCTGGTTATCTCCTGTATTGCTGTATGAGCCCATCGCCTTACTACGAAAAAAACATGGACGTTTCAGAAGATGTTGCAACTCACTGGGAAAAGGGTTTGCAAGTAACCATCGTCAGTCCTGCGTGAATTTAGAGCCACGCCTTAGGTCATTGTGTTTAGCTAACATTGAATAATGACTGAAATGCTAATCCCTCCCTCAAGGCCAACTTTTAAAGGGACGGTGCGCCTAGTTCAAATGCGCCGTGTGTAATAGCCTGGGGATGAGGTTAAGGCAGTAGTTTCCTCAAAGGGTTGACTGACGGCTGTGGCCTTTGGTGTGTATCTTGACACCGTTGCCTTTTGTGTGTTACAGCAATGACTTCAGCAAGATGGTTGCCGAGGAGTACCTCACGTTTTTCGATTTTACAGGGATGACGTTGGACCAGTCGCTCAGGTAACAACTTGTCTCATTGTTGTAATTTATTATAAAATGTAGTAAGCATGGATAAGAGAGGCATTCCTTTATTTCACAGAGGGTCAGCTCCCCCCCTCCCTGCTACCCCAAATAAATTACATTTAGCCAAGATCAGCAGTTTTTTCCTCCCTCGAGAGACCCAGGGGCATTTTTGATGAGCTCTGATATTGATTTATGATATGCACCTAATTTCTTCTGACTTGTTGCTTCTGTCTCCCCTTAGATCTTTCTTGAAAGCTTTTGCACTAATGGGCGAAACCCAGGAGAGAGAGCGGGTTTTGATCCACTTTTCCAATAGGTACTATCAATGTAACCCTGCAGTCATCTCTTCACAAGGTAATTGGGATTTTTAAGTAATATTTTCTGTGGTTAATGTACACCTGCACCAAAGCCTATGTCCTGCCTGAATAACAGCGGTGCGGTTTAGTCTTTCATATCGCGTGGCCTTTTTAACGAGGAGGGCGCGCGTGACAGGCTCAACCCATGAACTCTACTTCATTGGCTCAGTATTTCTGACAAATGCCGGTATCAGTATGATTAAATATACGTTACTTTATTGGCTCAGACGCGTTGGACTGGTCTGTCGATCCATGTCGTTATCATAAAATGCATTTGCCTCGTCTTCATCATCGTTGTATAGTCTATGGTACCCATCCATGTCTCCATAGTAACCATCTTGGTAACAACAAGCCTCTCTGACCAGTAGGTGGGTAAAAGCTAAAACGGTCCTCTGGTTGCCAAGACGGTTGCCATGGAAGTGATGTTACACTCTGGCCCCTGTGTAGAGATGGATTGTGTGGTCTCCGTCATCATCATCATCATCGGGGTGTACTTGTGCATATCTACAGAGTCTCTTTATAGATCTGCCTGAGTAAGATGAGACATTTCAACTGTGTAGGAGAAATGTATTGCGGAGTCTTCATCTTGCCGTGCCCTTTCCTCCGGGCGACTCATACACGCGCGCCTCAACCTCTGCCCCCCGGGTTCTCCTCAAATAGTCAACGTACAAACGATGAAGTGTCTGTCAATGTACATTTACAATAATAAAGCGCCGTTGATAGTGACAACAGGTACCTGTGAAGTTAGCCGTCAACAATGTGTTTGATCTTTGCAGATGGAGCCCATTGTCTTACATGCGCGCTGATGCTATTGAACACAGACCTTCATGGCCATGTAAGTCTCTCACTCTGTGTGTGTGTGTGTGTGTGTGTGTGTGTGTGTGTGTGTGTGTGTGTGTGTGTGTGTGTGTGTGTGTGTGTGTGTAGGCATGTCGTTTTTTTAATTACAAAAATTATTCTGCCGTTTTAAGCTTGTGCCTTGAAGTTAATTTTATTGTTTGGAACTCAATGCATTGTTTTGACGCCGTGTGAGAACTGGGATCTTCATTTCTGACTTGTATTGAATTTAGTGTTTTCATTTTGAGCGGGCTTGTAGAAGTGAAGCTTGATGCTCTAATTTCTCCCTGAGACCCTTCTGGGCCTGAAAGTCCTCTGTGAGGAGACTGCTAATGAATGGATGCTAATCGGGGGACTGTTGACCAGATCCGTTTTTGGTTGGAGGACAGCTGGTTCAGGTTCCCTGTTGTTTATCAGAAGTGCTGTGGTCAGTAGGTTTAAAAGGTCTCTCTTCATCCCATGTTATCCACCCCTCTTACACACGGGGGGGGGGGGGTTGAATGTCCACGATCAAGGAACGCTAACTGTCCCCAATGCAACTTGTGTTAGATGTCTCTCAGTTTAAAGTCTTCCCTCTCTTTACCGTGCACTGCTGGTGGCTGTCTACTCATCAGGGGGCTTTCTAGACCTTTGTCTGATCAACACCCTGACACCAAGCCTGTCAGGCAGACGTGGGCTCAGAAGAAATCCTAGCTATACTTCTAATTTGGGGGCAGTTAGACTAGCTGTCAAACACTGTGTGGCTTGTGAGGGATGAAAGGTATTTTGTGTGTTCCATTTCAGACTGGCGCTTGAAGTAAAGGATGACTAATGCTGGCTGTATGGGCCCTATGCACCGTTCCTATGAAACATATTTCAACTCCTCCATTAGAATTGGACTTGGCCACATTGCCAAAACAATTCTGTCTCAGTTTGTTTCAATGGGTTACATTTTTGTTGCCTTTTTATATAGGCAAGTGAAATATTTATTTTTAACATACAGTCCCAGTCTGCACATTATAGATGTAGATAACAGTTGAAAATCAAACACGGCCATGCTTTTAGGCCAGACAAATTTTTTCTCCAGCAGGGCTAAAACCCATTGTTTAATGCCAAATTGCTTTGTAATGGATACTAATTGAAATGTTTGATATTGTTGAAGGCCCTATAAAATAGTGGGTCAGATATCTTTGCCATTTAAAAAATGTTTGCCATTATTTGGAAACAATGTTTTGAAGTCCTCATTGATTCTTCAGGGATGTAGCTTGGGCATTCTGGGAAAACAGCTGTCACTATATCCAACTAAGTGGCAGGCAAAGGTGCACGGGGGGGGGGGTGGGGGGGTTGTTCCTTCATTGCCTCTTCAAGAATGTGATGCAAAATACTATGCATTTTGTCTGATAATCTTATACATTTTATTGTAAGCTTTTTTATGGATTCTGTATATCCAACAGTGTGTGCATGAGCAATGGTTCTGTAATTTTTATATATATAATATAGCGCTTTAGCTTTCTTGCCTGTCCCAAAGCCTGCCTGAGATACTGTCACTGTGTGGACATGTGCATTTACCCAGCAGCCACTAGAGGCCCCGCGCACGGCCAAGAGAGACGCTTTCATCCCAACCCATGTCTTTGTTCTTTTTGTTTTTGTTTTCCCAGAGAGCCTTGGGTGAAAACCACCAGCTGTCAGTCGATTTGAAGTCCACACAAGTGTTTTTATGTTGTCAGGGTGACGAAGCCAAGTGTGGTCATTGGCGCTATGGACAAATTATGGGGTGCGCGCTGCCACTGCACTGTTCGTCCTTGCCTTCCAGACATCACAAGTACACACAAGTCTGTGGACGGTGTGGCCACTAAAAATAAATAGTTTAACAAGTTAAAAAGGGATGAGGTGGCAATGCCAGGGGCCTGGGGGATAGGAAACGGGTGGTTTTTGGCGTTGCGCAGATGCCAGAGAAAATCAACAAAATGTTGTTTGTATTTGTGCAACCCCAGAGTAACTGCGTAGGAGTGAGTTGCGAGCCCTCCTCGTACACTCTTAGCACAGTGTCCATAGATCAAGGCCTGCTCTGTGTTACCTTTTTTGAGGATATCTAGTCTGTAGTCATTTTACATTGAGCCCAAAGGCCTTGTGGTGCCTTTGCTGGTGATACAAGTGTGTTGTAACACTGGGTGATAAGCATTCTCAAGAACATGTTGAATGTCCTCCCAGTGTGCGTTTAGGTTGTATCTTAAAGTTTTTACAATGGTCTTTTAGAGCTCTTTCACAATGCTGGTTTATTAGAAGTTAATCTAATGTATTGAATGAAGATAGTATTGGATTGCACCTGCATTCAGCCAGGACTTTAAATCCCCCCCTGGTGTACTGTTGTCCATGCAGCATCGTAATTATTGCCTCTGCAACAATCTATTCAATTTGGTTAAATGGTCTCCTCCGATGGGAGCCAAGTGATTATATATTTCATTTCCATGGGATGCCACTCCCTCACCAACCCTGATGTCCTCATTTGAATTCTGGACGTGGTGCCGGGTCAGAAGTCTGTTGGATGAAAATCTGTCTATGCATAATGGATGATTCCGAAGATGTAGTAGCTTCGTCAGACATAAATGTAGACATAAATGTAGCAACTATCCACTTAGTTTTTGGATTTATGGACAGGAGCTATTTTGGATGGAAATACAGGTGATTTAGCATTTTAAAAGCAGCAGTTTCCCTTACTCTCCTTGGGATCATCACAGAAATGTGAAACGTAACCTAAGAATGGAGTTGAATGGTACAGTCAAAAGTCTGAGCTGCACCTGTTCAACAGCAGCAGGGACACTGAGCTTAATCCACAAGTCATGATTGTCACACCTCACCTCTCTGTAAATTCAAGAGGCTCACTGGTTTAACCAGGGCCTCAAGAGATGATACACAGCGATCTGCTCACGTTATCCCAGTGATAACCCATGTTTCCAACGCCTTTCAGAATATCGGGAAGAAGATGACTTGCCAGGAATTCATCACTAACCTGGAGGGATTGAATGGAGGACAGGACTTCCCAGCGGACCTCTTGAAGGTAGGCGCTGTTGGTTTGCCTCATCCAGTTGTCTGTCTTTTATTGTTTGAGGAAGCTGTAGGGCCGCGTCCTTGGGTACAGGTGGATTGCGGACTACGGCGGCGTGGCTCAACTGAGACCGATACTGGTCCAGAGTTCAGTCTTGTGAAAGTGGAAACTTTCAGTGGGATGTGTAACATAATACACTATTTTAGGTCCACCTTTGTTCAGATAACAGTCCCGCAAGGAAGCGTGTGTCCGGGTCATTCGGCCCTCGCTAACCTGATATCTCTGCTGCTGGTGTTCTGTATTACTTGCAACCGAAGGGCGGAACGTTTTACCCTACTGTTAATTGGTGCCAGTTGTTTTCTGTCATCAGATATGGGGTGAAAGTCTGGGCGTTTTTACCCGTACTGAAGCGGAACACGGCAGAACATAAAAGGATCAATTGAAGCACAGTGGTGTTTTGATGGTGAACTGAGATGATCATTTTTACTTTCTTTGTCGCCATTAGTTCTTTAGTTACTACAACACAAAATGTAATATTCTAATACTTGTTTTTGTTGATGGTTCACTTTCTCTAGAAATGTATATACTGGGATACTGTAAAGGAATGAACAGGCAGTATTTTCACCATCATCAAAAAGTGCCATAATCTCAGTATCGCACCAATAGAAAGCAACATGTCCTGCTGGTTAATCTCTTTCCACTGCGCTTCTGAGACGTGTTGGCACACTAGGTGTAGCTGAAGCTTATTCCCTTTCTTGGCAAACCAGTACATGGTGTTATTGGCCATAATAATTAATGCAATAATGCTGATCCCCTCTGTCTAATTAAAAAGAACACACACACCTAGCACTTGCAGAAAATGTCATGCTTGGCAATCGCACCCTTTGGCATTGAATGTGGCCAAATGGCTGGGCATGATGACGAACTCCAGGCAAAGCAATATGCCCTAACTCTGCCTCCCCGGCTTTGCCCGGTGCCAGCAGGAATGAGTTGGCAGTATTAGCCAGCTTCACTTCAGGACTTTCTGGTAGTCATTTGGGAACATGAGACAAGACTAACTCCAAGAAATAACTTTTCTTGGTTCAGACATCAAGGTTTTTCTGTCGACGACTCAGTAGCCAGGGAATGTGGTTTCTGTTTTATTCCACCAAGTCTGTGCGGTCCAGTTGGTGACAAGTGGGAAAACATGCTAGATGGCCTTATACCTACTTGTCGTAGCCAGCATGTTCATCAAATGTGGTAGACTACTGTTATCATAATGCAAGAGAACAATGTAAATGTAAAACCAAAGCGTGCAACCCCAAATGTCTTACCGGGCATAACGTGTTTTTTCTTCTGCCAATTCACTTCTCCCGATCAGTGTTGGGAACATTAATTACATTCAGTAGTTACTGTTCCCACACAGTAACTAGTTATGTTACTTAGTTACTTGCTGTAGAAAGTAAGGCATTAAGTTACTTAGTTACTTTAAGATGAGTCCTTTGATTCTACAGCAACGTGTCCAAAGATTTGGTACACTTTGTACACTGGAAAGATGTGCAAATATTTGAAACCCTATATTCAATAGAAAATTGTATTAAAACAACATATCAAATGTTGAAATGGAAAAATTGTACTTGTGTTTCTAGAAATATATATGCCCACTTTGAATTTGATGCCAGCAACACGTTTCAAAAAAGCTGGCACAGGGGGCAAACAAAGACTGGAAAAGCTGTGCAATGCCATTAAACTATACCTGGTGGAATGGATGACTTGCACAACTGTGAAGATGCCATTAATCTTGAACAATATACACAAGTTTTTGAGCAACATTCTGACATTCAGACAACATATTTTTCAGTGAAGGCCTTGCTTATTTTGACAACATAATATCAAACCACATTCTGCAGATATTACAACAGCATGGCTCTGTAGTAAGAGTCCGTGGTGTTCCCAAACGCTTAGGGTGTCGACATTTGAAATCTTTGCAATAATGCGCATAATCCATTAATGTTTCATGAGAATTAACTACTAAGGCATTACTTAAATAAAGATTTGTGCTACTCCTTACTGTTAAAATGTAGTCTGACCTCTAACACTTTGCTTTGAGAAACGTTACCCCCAATACTGTTCCTAATGGATGATCCTGGGACCGGAACATGAATGAGGACACTGGGTTAGATTACGCTTTGTTTCAGTATTCTTTTTGACGCTAAATGCTGCGCTAGGCCAGTGTTCTCCATTGCTAGGCTGCTGTGCCATTGGTGCCCCTAGTGGCTGCCTGTGCAGCCCATGATGGCCAATAAGATGGTGTGCTAAATCCTTAAATAACAGTGTGTGCTAAATCCTTAACGCAGCCACATCACGCCGGTTATGTTATACCAACTTTATTTGTATAGCGCTTTTCTAGTACAATTGCACAACGTGCTTTACACACAATAAAAATTGAAATACATAAAGAAAATATTAAAAATAAATATAAAAACATATAAACAAAACAAATATCGTATATAAAAATAGGAAGGATATAAGGAAGTAATAAGAATAAACAAAATATAAAATCGCAATAATAAAATATCAGTGAAAGCCATCTTACAATAAATCGTTTTTCGGTAAGATTTAAAGCATGCTGGAATGGATTGTTTTATTTTGTATGATAATGTGGCCCGTCTTGAAGGTGTGTTTGTGTGGGATGCTGTGTCATGCCAGGCACCGTTTAAACGATGAACTTGTGACCAATTCGCAAGTCTCTGTGGAACACAGAGAACATAGGGAATAAGAGACTGCGAATGAGAACATATGCCCAATAGGATTCGGAACAGCTGTTACATAAACAATACAAAACCAGTGTATGAGATGGGACATTGTGAACATTTGAATTACACAATGAACCTTCTATCAATTTTTTACTCCTATGTAAATCCCTCCCAATGTATAACTGGTTGCATGAGGTGACGTCTAAGACGTTGATCAAGTCTGCCTTCTCATGGAGAGAAATCAGCAGAATTGCTCTCAATATATTGATGAATGGCTTTGTCCTTAAGTGTTTCATGTTTGGCAAGAAAGGGACTCCCGACAAATGCACTTGCATTGAGTGCATATTATCAGATAACTAGATCAAAACAGCTGCACCTCACTGTGAAATGGGACATGAAATAAATGCTAGAAACATTTCACCCTTTGATTTCCTTTGAGTTAATAATAGCACTTTGTTATAGGTTGAAGTCTTGTGAATAATACAGTTTCCCCCTTATCTGTGTTGTTATTGCTCAATGTCAAGGACAAGGCAAAATATAAACGTAATGCCTCTGCTGCACCCAGGTACAGACTCGCATTGTCTTAGTATATCTCCTTTCTGAGTATCTCATTCTGTATTTTAGTAATCAAATTATACTTATTTTCTATTCGTATTTAATGAAAAAGGTCATCCAATACCGCCTGTAAAAACACAGTTTCCCATTTTAACTCAATAACTCGCTGTGCAACATCTACCACCATACACTTCCTTTAGTTCAGTCTCTTAAATGGATAAGAATTTTGGCCCACTCTTCCATACAGAACTGTTTGAACTCTGCAATATATGTAGGTTTTTGAGCATGAACTGATCGTTTTCGCAGCAGCCACAACTCAGTTAGGTTTAGTTCTGGCCATTGACTAGGCCATTGCCATAATCCAATGGCCTAGTCAATGGTAATCTTCAAGATGCTTTCGTATGTATGGCTTTTCATTATTCTGTTGTTGACTTGCTTGTGTGTTTGGTGTTATTGATTCCGGGGCACTTCAGACTCAGTGCACAGGCTGATTACTTGAAATTGTCTTCTAAAGAGCAGAATGTATGGTTCTTTATAGGCAAGTGTTCTAGGTCCTTGAGCAGCAGAGCACCCTGGTAACATCTCACTACCACCGCTATAGACTGGAATATGGAGTCGATATGATGGCATGCCATGAAGCTTGCCAAAATGCATCTAGAAGCATTGGTCGAGGTGCCTTGGAGAATATTCCCACTGTAGCGTTAAGTCATGGCCAGCGTGTCCCTGTGTGTAGGTGGACTGTCCCTTCTCTCAGCAGCATTACCACAGTACAATAGCCTACTGATGTATATCGTCACTCAGAAGATGGTGTGGGATTTCTTGTTTTGAGTGTAATGGGTACATGTGAACTTGGTTTAGTTTAAAGCTGATTCCTTATTCTGTAGACAGATTTGTAGACCCTGTTTATTTTGTACCTCTGGATCCACATTTTCAGCGACACTTTACTTAGTCCTTGTTGAGCCTTTTCCTTTAGTCTTGGAGATTATATACACAATGTGGTTCTTGATATTTCCTTTCCCCACACCATAGCCCCCAATAGGTTTCCTTTCCTTTTTAAAGTCTCCTGCGACATTTGTTCTATCAGATAAACACATTTCACTTACTGGATGCTTGCCTTAGCTATGGCTAGCATTTGATTGATTGCCAAGGTAACAGGAGTTGTTAGGATTACAAGTCCAGACACTGAAAGTAAATCAAGATGCCACATAATGTATGTGCCTGTTGGTATTTGCTACATTGCAAAACGTTTGCTTGTGTAAGCAGAGCTAGCATTCCAGGAATCATGGGCTGCAGCCTAGCTCCTTTGCTGAATGGTAAATCTGTTATTGATGTCTAGCTTTGTGACATAGACCTTTACAGCAGATATTTGGATTCTGATGTGGCTTCCCTGTGACTTTAATTGTACAAACGAAATAGAAACGGGAGACATTCTTCTAGTATTTTTACAGATTGAATTTAGGACTATGGATGATTGGTATCAGCTAAAGGCTGAAATAGGGCTGACATTGTGGAAAATGTTATTGGCCATGGGCGAGGCCCTTAACTCTAATTGGCTCTTTGAGTTGCTCCAAATTGTTGTTTTTTGGTTACTCTTTGCTTGGATAGTCAGGATGACCATCTGTAGAGGTTCATAAGATATTCATACTATAAAAAAACATTCAAAAATCCTAATTGTTTGCTAACATCAGGTTTAGAATGAGATCTAAGGGTTAGGGAGAGAGTTGATGTTAGGGTTAGTGTTAATCATTTGAAAGTAGATTATTGTTAAGTTTAGGTTTAGAATAAGTGTTAAGGATTTAGTGGGTTATGGTTAGGCATAGTATGTGTTTTAAGGTTTGATAGTATGTGGTTTAATGTTAGGGATAGTATGTGGTTTAATGTTAGGGATAGTATGTGGTTTAATGTTAGGGATAGTATGTGGTTTAATGTTAGGGATAGTATGTGGTTTAATGTTAGGGATAGTATGTGGTTTAATGTTAGGGATAGTGTGTGGTTTAATGTTAGGGATAGTATGTGGTTAAAGGTTAGGGATAGTATGTGGTTAAAGGTTAGGGATAGTATGTGGTTTAATGTTAGGGATAGTATGTGGTTTAATGTTAGGGATAGTATGTGGTTAAAGGTTAGGGATAGTATGTGGTTAAAGGTTAGGGATAGTATGTGGTTTAATGTTAGGGATAGTGTGTGGTTTAATGTTAGGGATAGTGTGTGGTTTAATGTTAGGGATAGTGTGTGGTTTAATGTTAGGGATAGTGTGTGGTTTAATGTTAGGGATAGTGTGTGGTTTAATGTTAGGGATAGTGTGTGGTTTAATGTTAGGGATGGTATGTGGTTTAATGTTAGGGATAGTGTGTGGTTAAAGGTTAGGGATGGTATGTGGTTAAAGGTTTGGTATCTGTATATTAACAGATTATCCAAAATATGTTTGTGTTTTCTAAATAATGTTTATGTTAAACCTTAACTATGTATCTGTATAATATGATTGGAATATCCATATTCAGTAAGTTCTCTGAGTATTCTCATTTATATTTCAGGGTCTGGCCGGCAGATTCAGTCCAGCATCGTTTAGGTTACTGATCCATTGTTCTGACCTCTAGGCTGCTGGTTGCTACGTTTAGGGCAATAAAACATTATTAAATTCAACAACAGCCACATCACAGTGGTTATGTTCATCCAATCTGACGTTGATCTTTTCATGGTCGTGGCCATGCTAGACAATTGAAAATGATGGACATGAAAACTGACATTTGTGCCCGGAACAACTCTCTTTTCAGTTCAATTTGTGTAGCTGTTTTGAAGGGACCAAATTGTAGAGTCCATTATCAACCTTCTATGCAAGTGTAGATGTTGTGTAAGTGAGTGTCAGTTCTGTTCTACAAAATACTGTAGTGTCTTTTCTACTCTGCTTAGCAAATAGGCCAGGGTTAAGTATGTATTTTTTCACGGTTGTTTTGCCTAAGGGACCTCTTGAAATGTTTAGCATTGGATAAGCTTGTCTGTCGTCTGACTGTGTGTACTAGCTGGTTCCTGGGAGGTTGGTGTTACCAATACTTCCTCAAGAAGAGTACATTTTATTAGGAATGGACTGAATATGCCGCAAACTGACAGAGCCATTGGCTAGATGCCAAAACCTGATGCAAAAAACATTTTTCAAGGACCACTGTGAGCTAAATACTCTCATCACCTTTGATTAGATTACCTGTACAATGGGAATCAATTTCTCCCTATGCATTTCTGTCTTGGCCACGTTGATTCCCCTGTCAGCATATGGAAGTCACTTGTTCTGTCGCAGTCCCCGATCCAAGAAAACACTGGCTCCCGTAGCACATACAGAAGGCATGACATGCCGCTCGGCCACGAGTCGCCCTGGTTCTGAATCTGTGTTCTCTGCGTTGCTCGATTTTCCATGTGATCATCAAACTCGACGGTGCATTTTGAAATGGGTGTCTGTCGCAATGGCGAACTGCATCTGTGTTGTGTCGCATACCTTTTGTGTGTTCAGGTATACTTCAGTTACATACTCTTTACATACGGAGTGTGTTGCCTGGGATGGACATAATACGACGTAGCGATGCAGTTGGCCAGGTTGGTAATGTGATGACGTTTGTTTGTAGCTGGCTTAGAATGGGATGTCATTCTGCTTATCAGATCATTACCTTTCGTTTTCTGCTTGTCATTGGCTTGAATTCGAACGCTGATCATTTTTCTCGACTTTCTTTTTTCCCCTCAGTTCAGTTAGACTCATCATTAGTTTGCTGTAAAATCTTGTTTTTTCTCCGATACTGTTACTTCCCTGAAGCCCCAAGGTTATTGTGCCCTTGTAATACAGTGCTGTCTGCAGTGCCTGCTGTCTATCAGTCAGGAAAGATTTTTGTTTACATGTATTTTCAACATGCTCATTAGCTTGACATTTTGTCTTCACTCTAAATCCAGACATGGAATTTGGAGTTTAGAAACAACAGTTTACCATACATGTATCACAGTCAAGTTATTGCACTTGATTGTGATTGGTTGTGATGTGTCACAGACAGGGTGAGGTCACTTTTAGACAAGGTGAGATCTCTTTTGAAACGGTGTTATTTAGGTGTTCTTGGCATCTTTCAACAGGGTGATCACGTAATGGGATCGCACCATTACAAAGATGAGGCAGACTATACTGGGGGTTTGTGCCACATGCTAAAACACCAGACTGGGACAAGAAATTAAAAAAAGGGAATTATGTATTGCACTCTACTCACGGGGAGGGTTTCCTAACATGGGCAAACTATCTGTTTCAGTTAATATAAGCTGTAGTATACGGTTTTATATTCATATATATTTTTTTAATGTTTTTTAAATGTTTGTGAATTGTTCTTCATTTTGGTTATCACTAAGCAGAACCTTGAGGTACAATTTGTTCAGACGCTGTGAAACCAACTGTAACGTGGGTAGTCCCGTTTCTGTAAATGATCTGGTGATTTGCTCAGTCTTTGGAACTTTTCCAGCCATCAGTTTTTCCCGTAGATTTTCAATGCTTCACGTCACCTAGGACAGGCGTTCATGAGTATCACATCCTACTAGTTTGCATGGCTCCTATTTGACTTTCTAGGTCGAGCAGTTTACTCGGATTCAGTCGTGTTAAGTCAAACCGTGGAAAAAGAAATGTGGCTCTATTGGAGGTATCAGGTCCAGAATCTGCCCGTCACAGACTGCTTTGGATACTGACAGAACCACACCTGTCCTTGAAATGCCAACAATCTCAGTGAACTCAGTACTGATGTTTTCTTTCCCTGGACCATTGAATTGGAGCCTTTCTATTTATCTTGTGGAATTCTATATTTCCTCTATAAGAACCAGATGACATTTCTCTGCGCGCACACACTCTCTCACACACAGACACACACACACACACACACACAAATCCTTCTGTTATGAGAGTGCATGTTTGTTCTGCGAAGGCAGGATATTAGGACTCTTCCATTTCATACCTGGAGTCCATAGGATTAGTGAGTCCAAATAGGCACAGGAGGTTATTGAGTTATTGAGTTTTGCCTTTGTCCAAATAGACCCTGTCTGGGGGGCGTTACCACAGGTATGTTCACCAGTGGCTTCTGATTGGGTGCTGAGATTGATTCTGACAGAAATCTGACCAATGCGGCGCACTGAACATTCCTTCAGGGCAGTACAATTTAAACCGCCTTCCCTCAGCAAAAGGGCTCGCAACTGATTTTCCTAATGGTAAAAATGGGCATTCATCCAATATATTATTTTGGTCTGGACTATCGCTGCACCCAATCAGCCCGTGGGAGATTAAACTGCGGACCTTGGATGGTTCTGTTCTGGCCTTTAAGCGCACCAACCTCAGATTTCAGGGTTATTAAAGGGGCAGGTATTTGTGCCTGGACACTGGAGTGCATCATGGATCTAGTTTCGACGAGCTGTCTTCTATATATTGTCTCCTGGGAATTTGTTGAATAATGTTACCCATTTAATGCAGATGAGCTGAGTAAGTGGGACTTAACATTAACTGTTAGAGTCTAGCAGTCTGAATACATTCCCTCTGCTACAGGAAGAATAATCATTTGGTGTGGTCTTAAGTAAGCAACACTGAACTATCATTTGAAATGACATTGTAGTATTATAATCATTCTGTGCTACTGTAGCCTATGTGTGAAATGAAAAACTCGTATTGTAAACACACTATTGTTGAGTGCCTTCACTACAGCTCTAAAGTAAACAAAGCTAATGATTAATTAATTGGTTACAGCTCTGTTGTATTGAATAAATAATAACTATACTACCCAGAACAGCAGTTAGCAAGACGGACATTAAATTAAGAACATCTGTTGGTGAAAGTGCCAAGTGTGTTAAATGGTGGAAATATGCATTATACAATAAGTGTGATATACAGACAGTTTGAAGTAGTCCCTTGCTGGATGTGCCCATGAAATAATTCCCAGAGGAGCCTCAAAGGCAAAGGCTTTGGTTATAACTGTGCTCTCAGATGTCGACACACATCTTCCTAACTTTCACTTGCTTTGCGTGTCATAAGGTTCCGTTCACAATACATCATGTTGGTGGCAGGGGTCATAGTGTTCCATTTACAATACCTCATGTTGGTGGCAGGGGTCGTAAGGTTCTGTTCACAATACATCATGTTGGTGGCAGGGGTCATAGTGTTCCATTTACAATACCTCATGTTGGTGGCAGGGGTCGTAAGGTTCTGTTCACAATACATCATGTTGGGGGCAGGGGTCATAAGGTTCCGTTCACAATACATCATGTTGGTGGCAGGGGTCATAAGGTTCCGTTCACAATACAACATGTTGGTGGCAGGTGTCGTTAGGAGCAGTGTGTAATTTGGATGGGCACCGGCTCGGGTGGTGTATCCAGTAGCTTGTTGGACTGGAATCACGATGGAGTCCAGGTTGTTCACAAATACATCCACAGGCCAAGAACGACACTTTTGCCATACGTCAGTGAAGGCTGGCTGTCGTCCTGCCGTTGCTCAGCACTTTTCCGGAGAACAGCTGGTGTCTTGTCTGTTCTCATCTGGTGAGCGCCGTGGCATCGTGATGCCAGCGCCGCAGTGCCTGCTCTGTCCGTGGTCATATTTCCTTTGGGTAATTGGCCGGTAGGACTGTCACTGACTCGTTCCGTCCCAACGGCATCATACCTTTCTCTGCCCTCTCAGCGTGTCATGTGCGGGGCTCTGATCTGAAAGAGGTCCACCAGGTGGTTGTTAATATCCTGTGACGTCACCATCCGTTTCCTCCTTGCTTTTTTTTCCCTCCTTTGTACTGGAAGTAAGCCTGGAGTAGACTGGTATGGCTGCGTGAATTCAGTCTGTTTTATACCCAGAGACATGATGGTGACCCAGAGACATGATTGTAGATACATGAATGGATACGATGGAATGGCACGTCCTATCCATTTGCAATCAATGATTATCGGGTGTTTGCCTTTTCTCGCCCATCTCCTCCCCAGTCACCTCACACTTACAAAACCACAAACGGAATGTTACTGAGACATTGTCGCTAGTATCTTGCCACTTGGTGTAACATTTCAATCGCGTTGCGGTAGCGTTGATACCGACAACTGCCAAAACAACCGAATCTTCCCCTCATATTAGCAATACTTCAGGGAGAGGGGATGTATTTCACTGGTTACATCAACGGTATTTTTTAATTTAAAACGTTATAGTATCAAATAAGATAGCGGTAGCTAGCTACTACAGAACAAATCATGCTCATGTTTCCAAGGACGTACAGAAAGTTACATACATTTGCAAAGCAACAGTACTCTGTGTTGTGTCCTTTAGAATTGAAATACACCTAAACAGACATACTTTCTCACACTCAGTAACACAACACGCCAGTGTCAGGTTTGACAGCCCGGATTCGTACAAGCTAGAATACATCTTTCTCAATCTGATACAATCCATGCCATCTTTACCGGAAAAGTACATTTTTACGGCTGCAATTCAGTGTAGCATTTCAAGCTGTGCATGCATTGGTTTTGATATGCTGCTTTTCAAACTGTCTTCATTACATTGACGGATGGCCGAAACCATGTAGAGAAATTGACATTGATGCCACCTCGAATCATCGAACATCTACAGAATTAAGTACAAGGTCTTCTATGTCGCAGCCACGAAGCTTAATGCAGCCCTGGAAATAGGAGGCCACTGCACCTTTTTCTTTCCTTTCCAAAAAAGTTGGAGAGGAAGGTTTTGAGTGAGGAACAGAAGGGTTAAAATTAAGAGACCCCAGAAAAAGGTGCAGTGTTCTCCAATTTTTTTCCAGAGCTATATTTATGTAATAATCACTTGTCTACGTTTAAATTTGACAGCAACATAAATATGTAGGGCTTCAACATGCAGTGAATGTCACCTTGATGGAAGGTCATGGTTCTCACAATGGAACCTGAGGGTCAAATAATCAATCGCAAGCGTCATTAGCTTGCCATTATGTTGTCTATTTTTCATCGCTTTGACTGAATACAAGTTGTCCTTGTTTCGCTGGACAGTAATAAAAAGGGCTTTCAGAAGTGGTCACTGAAGCGCCACTAAAACATTGATTTGCCCGTTTAAAACGGGCCCGAGGTGCGGCATGTTATGTCCCTCACTGGCAGGGCTCCTGTGAAAAGTGCCCATCATTGCGGTGGACTTGGCTCTCAGATGTCACACCGTCTTAGACTCCTTTAGGTCACATCTCCACCAGCCACACCGAAGACGAGGCTAGTCCTTTACCCATTCACCAGTTCACCGACTCTCTCTTCACATTTCCGTCCCCTGCTTGAGGAGACTCAGGCAGCGACTCTTTGACAGTGCAATTTTTAATGATCCCTTGATAGTCTGCTGGGATCCTGGTGGGCAGAGTGTGGGGAGGACTTGAAACTAGGTTACTTGCGGACAGAGACGGTACCAGTTCCCCACTAACATTGCCACATATTATGCAAAAGTGATGTAACACAAGGACGGACACACACTTATGTCTTCATTGTCAATTCAAACAACTTCAGAATGCTTGCTTGCGATTAACATTTTTATTTGTATTTTCTGAAAACCTGCCAAAGTGGCTGCGGAACAATTTGACCTTGCCACTCGTTGAAATGACAAATTTGGCAAATGGCAGCTGTTACTTTCCCGCTCTGATGTGCACTTATACTGTCCTATACAGTCGGAGAATTATGAAAATCTATGCTCTGGCAACTAAAAGTTGCTCTAGGTGGGGTTGTCTGCCGAATTAGTCAAATGTAAATGTTGACACAGCTGGTGGGTCCTGAGAGATTTGGAAAGGATCAATGACATGTCTTTCTACCTGGGTAGAAATGGGTTAGAAACAGTGTTACATAATCAGTCACTGTTTTTATTGGTGATGTATTAGCAGGGTTCCATTGCAGATTTTGTGGGGTCAAACGAGTGAGGTTGATTAAATGGATTTAGGGTATTGCTAACAGTGGAAACAGTCTATATGCAGTTCCCTGTTCTGTTCTACCTCGGTAGTTAAATGCATTCTCCTGTTGTCCCAGGTCAAAACCCTCCCTGGGATAGAGCCTGGAGCGGAGCACATCGGATCTATAGAATAATTACTGCATGGTATGTTAAACACTGGGAGCTGGGAGAAGTCCGCAGCACTGAGGATTGACCACCTGATTATTTGTTCACCTGTCTGTGGGTGCCTGTTTTTGTGTGCCTGTTTTTTGGCTGTAAGAGAAAGGAGAGATGAGAGGGAGTCAAGCAGTGCAGAGTGGCCGTACTTCCCTCTCTGAGCCATTGTCTCAGCCTACGCAGTCATTTTCAACCATCCCAGTAAATACTGCCGTTTTTCAACCATCCCAGTAAATACTGCTCATGTCCGTGTGGCGTTTCAGCCGTTTTTCAACCATCCCAGTAAATACCGCTCATGTCGGTATGGCGTTTCGGACGTTTTTCAACCATCCCAGTAAATACTGCTCATGTCGGTATGGCGTTTCGGACATTTTTCAACCATCCCAGTAAATACCGCTCATGTCCGTGTGGCGTTTCAGCCGTTTTTCAACCATCCCAGTAAATACTGCTCATGTCGATGTGACGTTTTGTCGATGTTATGGCTGCCAACGCCCCTGTGGGATGCAGTTCATCCATTTGCCGTTTTGTGTAATACCAAGATTTTCAATGGGTTGATTCAGTTAAATATTTTCTGGTCTTTCATGCAAACATGCGCTTCAGAATGTTGTTTTATTTTTTGATTGAAACTTCAAATGTGAGGATTTTTTTTGCAGGAAAAGCAAGAGGCTGGATGCTATTAAATCCTTAGGTGCAGTCAAACTGACCGACCGCTCCACTGTAAAACTATTCAGTGCTCACTTATAACAAATTATTTTTATCTGCCCGTCGAATTTTATTGCTGGTTCTGAACGGCGAGTTGCCTGCAGTGTACTGTAAGTCAACCCTATCCAGAGGTAATTAGTGCAATCAATGGAGGATATGGTTAGTGCTGTGTTAATTTGGGCAGCTGCTTTTAGTCTTTGAGATGTCAGCCTTCGATGACTCTGGACAACAAGCTTATAGGGAATGTACAAGGCTTTCAGAAGGTGCACACGATGGACGTTTGGTGTAGCCTGAAAATGCATTATTTAATTTAAAGACAAACTCTTCCATTGGTGTGGTTTTAAAAAAATTATATTTAGTTTTTATTTACGTGTTACACATTTAAAGGGCGGTGAAAACATGGCAGGGTATTTAAGACCGTCTTCACAGGGTTAGCATAGCCTGAAGTGCTGCCCATCAATCTTTCTCCCTGACCCCTTGTCGGCCATCTTTGTCTTATTGCTTTACTCTCCACCAAACACTCGATAACTTCCGCCGTGAACGGCCTACCAAATGGCCGGGGTGACGACAAGGTGGATGGTACATAGTTCATAGCCATTTTAACTCCCTGTTCAACAGAATTCACACGGCAAAAACCACTACGAGCTTCGTATTGTGATCAGCCCCTCAGTACCCCCTCCTGAGCTACAGCTGACAGCCTCCCACGTCTGGCAGGGTGGGGAGTGGGAGTAGAGTGAAAGATGGCGGTGCGAGAGACCGAAGTATAGGTACTCCTTTCCCTGTCACTGGGCAGGGAGCCAATCACACACAGCCTGAGGCTGAACAGTTTATACCCGGTAACGCTTTCTCAGCTGTTCTGCCGGGTCCCGTCATGGAAAGTTTCGTTTCTCAACGCATTCAGTCAAAATGTGTAAGTTAATGGCCTGTCTAAAACATTTAGCTAATAAGATGAACAATTAAAAATGCTGTGTTGAGGTTGTTGCTGTTAATCCCACCTCTTTTCTTCTTTGAAAAAGAAATATATATATCTTGTCTAACTTCTCAACTTACTCTTCTGTGGGCTGATCCTCTGCCATTGTTACGCTATGACCATGATGGGCTAAATCATATCTATTCTGACATAGCTATGCTAAGACCACCCATGTTTACGGTCTAATGTAAGCCAAAATGAATGACCTTTTCCCAGCAAACTGGGGTTGTCTGCAAGCCACTCCCAGGAGGCTGTGACACAAGCGGCTGTCTCTACTCTGTGGATGTCAGGAGGGGCTTCTGGGAGCCTGTTGATACCGATTCTATGATGATCGCATAGGTTCAGTATCTGTTCTTAATCATTCCTTTATGGACTGTAAAATTCTGAGGTGTGTCTTCAAATGTAAAAAGCTTTTGAGAGCTTCTGATCATTTTGGCTCCCCTGCAACTTTTCCCTAGGTCCTTTGTCCTTACTAGATAAAGTTAGTGCGCTACATTTCTTTCGGTACATGTGGCAAAATGTGCCATTAATAAATAATAATAGTTTTTGTTTTAGGTTTTCCTGTTCTTTATTATTATTTATATGTACTTTTGAGAAGGTTTTAGAGAAAGTATTTGTCAAACCGCTACATTGTCACCAGCAACTGCCAACGCAGTGGATAAACAACACAAAGACAGATGAGGTTTTGGTTTTTAAGACGCCAGTGGCTAAATGAACGTGGGATAGGGGAAACATTCAATTCATAAGAAGCCTGCAGGATCTGATACTGTGAGAGATTTGTTTGGCAGTTTGCCGTGAACCTTTGAAAATTGAACGCAGGATTAGTTGGCAAGCTACTCAGTGGACCAGTTGAAGATCCCTGGTTTAGTTGTGATCCTGTTGACTTGAGCAATACGTGAAGGGTGGCCTGTGTGGATCACACTGAATGGACAGAATGGACAGTTCATTGTGTTAATCTAACCAGCCCTTATTTCACAGTTGGCATGTTGGAATAATTGGCACCAGCTGTCTAGTACCAAGTAGTCATTTTTTTAATTTTGTAGCATTTAATCACTCTTTCAATTCGGTAATTGCTTTCTGCATTATAGATTTCAGCCAAACTCTGCATTTAATTAATCACATGGTGTGATAGGGGTGCTCAGTGATGTTTGCGCATTGGGCTAATCAGTTGTTCACTAGAGGCCAATGGAAAAATTGGGAAAAATATGGAGGATTCTGCCTGGCAACTGAAGGATTGATGGGGAAACAATAGTGAAGAAAAAGCTGGTCTGCTTCAAGGGAATGAGATTCATTGACAAACACTAGCACTGAAATAACAGGAGTCAAAGTCAGAGACCCAGGAATGGAGCGAGGGGCAGTACTTTTTAAAGCTTTACGTCCTTATTCCACACAGTTTTTAGCTACTTTTTTTTTTTTGCCTTAATTGGTTACGGAAATCCAATTTCACATCACCGCTTGGGCGTATTTTTGATATACCGAAGTCAGTATTTGGGAAAGTTGCCTAGGTTAATCATGTAACTGTTATTTCAATTTCAACACAGATGAGGAAAACAGTTGTTTACAGTGTGACAATTCTTTATTGTATTCTGTCATGTACTAAAACGCCTGGGGCAATTGGGGCTACTGCAAGTGCCTTGCTGAATGGTACAAGAAACACGATCCATTGTCTGCTTGGGGATTCAAACACAAAACTTTTGATTGCTGTTGGATTAGTGTTTTAGTTTCATAACATTTCAGTTTTAATAACACAATATTATGGACTGATAAGTGGCTGGGAATACAATGGGAAAATGTAATGAAACTAGTTAGGGCAGTGATGGTCAATACATGATTATGTAGCTGAATGCTAACTAAAAGCAGCCTAGCCAGCTAGAGGGAGGATGTCATGTAATTGGGCAAGTGGGTGGTGTGTGGTAGAATGCATTAGGTTTTTCTCCTGTATATATTTATTCCTCTAGTTGCTTCTGCTCGATCCACGTTTCATTTGTTTTCCTGGAAACAGATGTCAATTACCCTGCTAGCTACAGATACGCTGGACCCAAGCCACTCACCTACAGCACATCTCATGTCAATCAAACGTATTTGGCATCGATCACATGGCTGACAGTTGAAGACGAGCAGTTCCGATGTAGTGTTCAAGCTGTGGGTTTGGACAGAAACATAAGTTCATGCACACAGACTGTAAGGGGCTACTTTGTTTATTAGAGAAATTACGTCAACTACTAGCAGACATTTTTTGAAGGTTTATCTGTCCCACTAGATTTTAGCTCATCATGCTCTGTCAAATATTATAATGTATGTAGTTGTTGTTGTATGATTCCAGATAGCAACAAGACTTTGACAAGCAGATGGCGCTCCAAAGATAAAATGTTAACTGTCAGTAGACTTGCTTAGTGGCGTTACAGATGGGCTGCAAGCATTTAGGTGCACATTTCCCCATCAGAGATGCAAATTGTCGATATCTTTTAGGCATATTTATGGATATGGAGTTTTAGATTAACATTTTAATCATGTGGCAGTCTCTGTTCTCCAGAAAGACTTAATGGAGTAATGACTGTAAAGTGCCTGGCTCAAGGACACAACTGATTAAACTTTTTTTTATCTCGACTGCTTAATGATTTGAACCAGCGACCTCTCTTTGCTGGCTCAATGTGCTCTAACCACTAGGCAGTCTGCTTGTTTTTGTGGCGGGTTGTGATTGTGGTGAATTGACACAAAACATTCTTGCTGGTTCTGAATCACAGTCGTGTGAGTTGCAGTCTGTTGCTTGTTTACCCCCTGTTAAGACCTGTAGCAGGAGCAAGGATCAGTATTTGGGTCCACACACACACACACCTTTTTTTTGCTATCTCTCTTGAGATTTTATTTATTCCACTGCACGACGTCGGGAGACCCGGAATGTTGCGGCTTGAAATATACTACAATAATTGGTTCTCAATCTCTCTACCTTTTGTGTAGCAAATTTTTCTTTCTCCTCCCTCCTCCTCGCTCTCCTCCCTTGTCCTTCTCTCTCCTCCCCTCTGTGTGTAACTCGGAGCCACTGATGTGAAGCTCTCACTGGAACCATAGCTCTGAACGCTAGTGGAACAATGCTGGAGAAAAGCTGCGCCGCTGTTGCTTCGGAAGGGTGCGGACGTGTTCTTTGGTAATTCCTGCTCACTCTCTGTCTCTCTCCTCTCTCGTCACCTCGGCTTCGGTGAAACCCGCTACTTCCCTCCCGCCGCCCACCTTGCCCCACCACCCCTTCCCCCCCACACTGGTACCGGGGCAGGGAACAGTGCAGGGTCTCTGGGACGGCTGTGCGTACAGGAGCCTCTACCGTTTCTGTCTGCCGGCGCTGCTCGTGTGTCGTGTTTGTTTTGGTTCTGCCTTTTTGACTTTGGGAGATGATCGGCGTGAACAGCGTCCAGGGGACCGGCAGCCGCCGGCGTCCAGGCAGCAGCTCGGTCAAATACGGCAGGGAAGAGTCTTTGCGTCGGGTGCCGCAGCATCGGTCCAAGTCGCTCAAAACGTCCCACTCCACCGAATTTCCGTCTGAAAAACAAAAGAAGGACAGGCAAGAAAAGGTAAAGAACCCCCCGGCCTCTGCTTGAATGTGAATTGAATTAGTCTCATTTTTGTGAGAGTGAATTAGGAAGCTTGACGTGCAGGGGGGACAGGTAACACGCATTTCTGATTAAGTCGCTAACCTGCGCTTGGTTTTAAAATACTGACTGGACAGCATTAACCTTGTACAGTACTAGAACGGTCTGAATTTACCCAGGCTGCTCGTTTTGAGTTGTGTGGCTTGTTCACTGTGATCTTTTCTCCTTGAGTCTGTGTCTGTGGTCTCATAGTCAGTAGTAATATTGTGTGACTGCATTTGTTGGTGAGCAACAGGGCGTCCTGTAAAATTGCCACTTGTTAGACCAGGTATGTAATGTTTGCTACTCCGTCTGAAGTCTTTCCTGGCTTAGGGGACGTCCCGGTGATCAAATGACTGAATTCACCTCCTGGTTAAAAGCTCCTTTGGTACCCCAACTGAATATAATTTCACCAATCGGGCGCTGCTGGCAACGCAAAGCTTTTTAAAACTGATGGATGTCGTTGATGCTCTTATTATTTATTCCCCCCATCCTGTCTGTTTGTTGCAGGGAGGGGGTTTGTCATCTGTGAGTCCAGTATTTTAGCCCTTCTCTGAGATTAACCCTCTGCCGTTCGTTTGTGCCGGCCAGTTGTGATACTACCGCATTTTCTGTCTGTCCACCTAATGCCCTCGCTTTGGAGAGATGCTATGAAAGTATGTGTGAGCATGTTTATCGGTGTGTGTCTGTCTGGCTTGTGGCACGAACCAGGTCATCGTGTAGCTTTTTCTGCTTACTCTAAACCTCTCCTTCGACCAGATGAATTGGTGATCCCGACCTTTGCTCGGTTGACAGATGCGATCTGCGTGTGAAGTCCGCTGGACGTGTGCACCATTTGGCAGGGCAGCTCCCAGTATAATTCATCTTTCGTTGTGAGCCTTGTTTTTTGGGGGGCTTTGAATCCCTTTATCTTCTCTTAATGTTATGTACACCGTCTCGAGCAGTCAATACTGCATTAGTACGGAACATGGTGGATGATGTTCATAAATGGTCTGACGTGTAACTGCATAGAAGTAGGATGCTAATATCAGTTTGTACTTGTTCATCAGTATTCAAGGATGGTTTTGAAATGCATGGCGTTAAATCAGGCAGGTACAAGTCGCGCTTTGGGGACCGTGTCTTTTTAAGGGATTTTTTTAATCATATCAGAATGGATCCGTAGATTGATGTTATCCGGTAAATGTCAGCGTTCCTGCGCAGGAACCGTGCATTCCAAGGGGCATCTTGGTTTTTCCTATCCATGCAGTAGCATGATATGCATTTTTTTAAAAATTTTTTATCATACTTGTTAGCTAATAATTACCTAAAACAACCGGTCAGTCTTATTTTATATCTTGTTTATTGTGGCTTCTGAATATGCCCTCCACGCTCAGCAGTTATCATATTAAAATTATTCTAATTTTGTACATTTTTAACATTTCTAAGCAGGCCAAACACTTGATCTTCATACCCTTTTATTCATTCTCAGTTTGACATGTTAAATTCATTATTTAATTGCCGAGCGGTTTTGAAGGCACATAATGAGCTTGAGACGTTGAGAAGAGGACCTCGCAGGACTTCGTGTAAATAGACGGATGTAAAGAGAAATGCGTAGGATTGCAGGGCTTCTGATTTCTCTCAGATAGATGTCATATTGTCTTAGAAATAGAGCAGCGTGTCTTGACTGGGTGCCACATAATCTTGTTTGTGAATTGGCCGAATATTGGCCATGATCCTACTGTCAATGGAAACTTCCAATGTTACGGTTCAGCGGTTTATATCCTAGTGTAACCGGGATTTGGAGCAGTCTTCTGCACATTGTCAACACTACCCAGGGATCTGTACACCAGAAATTGTGAACTTCTTGACAGTTGAATATTGTTTATATGTTATCTGAAATACGAGCAATTTAGTTTTTTTGACATGGTAAGGCCAGGTGAAGGATTCTGTTAGTGTTCTGTGGTACGGGCCTCCACTAAAACACAATATCCGTTGAGATGTATCTCCTAATCGCAATGCGCTTGCGTTCTCCTCTCACACGGTGTCTAGAGGTCAGGAAAGATCTGATACCAGGGGATTACCTGGTTTGAGCACACACCTGCTGCATGCAGCTATATCTGATTTCATGACTGGCAAACATCGGATCTTTGTTGTCTTTATCCTCTGGTATTTGTAAACTCTGTGACAGCCCTTAATCAAGTTATTTATCACATGCTCTGAATACAACAGGTGTCATCTTTATTAACAAGCTCATTTGATACCATGCAATAAGAGTTAGATTTACACTTTAGTAATTAAAGTGTACATTTTCCAAAACCATGTACAGGAGCAAGAAGTGGCTTGCTTAAAGGTACAAATCTGCTATCTTGTTGGCACTGGGATTCAAACTAGCAGCCTTTGAGTTACAAGCCCATTGCTTTTACCACATCGCTGTCATAAGGTAAACGTAAAAATGATTGACCGTGGGTGTTAACCTGGCGTTAACGTTCAAGGGGCACTGTGTAGAATCCTGCCCGTAACGTTTATAGACAGACATTAAACAACAACACGACTTGTCCTCCTCCTCTTCCCTTACCGAACGAGACCGGAATAGTATTAGCTGCTTGTGGGTGGTTTAAAGTGGGAAGGATTGTACTGCGTCTAAAATGAGTACGAGGAGATTACAAGTCAACACAAACTAATAGGTCGGCCCAGCAAGAACATTTTTGTAGAAACAATATTTGAAATATTTGACTGCAGCTGTTTACCTGTCATTTCTGCTTGTATTTATGCTAGCTGTAAAATTGTCACATACTATATGGCTCCAATAACTAGGTCGTCATCGTCTATTAAACCAGACCCTTATAACACTGATAAGTTCATGTGTAACATTAAACAGTGTATGGGCAGGATAAATAATAAATGAAAAATCCAGGCACATAGCGTGAACCACTGGTTTTTATGCTTTGTAAAATGACTGATGTTGCTAATTGTGAACCGGATCCTGAATGATGATTGGCTGCTAACCATGGTGTAATGGAATTATGTTGGATAATGGTTTATAATAGCAATAATGCATCTAAGGGATCTGTAGAGTTTTTCCAATATACAGCTGTGCTCTAAAGTTTACATACCCTTGGAGAATTGGTAATGTATGGAAAATCTTTCAAGAAAACATGAGAAAGCAGGCAAAACACATGTCTTTTTTTGCTTATGGGATTCCTATTCAACTGTAGGTTGTAACAGAATAGTATAATCATCGAACAAAAACATGGCAACAAAGAAACTGACCCCTGTCCAATAGTCTGCAAAACCTTCATTCTTGATACTAAATATTGCCCCCTTTAGCATCAATGACAGCGTGCAGCCTTTTGTTATAGTTGTCTATGAAGCCCAGAATTCTTGCAGGTGGTATAGCTGCCCATTCGTCTCGGCAAAATGCCTCCAGATCATGCGAAGTCTGGTCGTCTTGCATGAACTGCACGTTTTAAGTCAACTTGGCCATGTACTTAGGGACATTGTCGTGTTGGAAAGTCCAAGACTGTCCCATGGGCAGCTTTCGCGCAGAATAATGCAAATTGTCTGCCAGTATTGTCTGATAATATGCTGCATTCATCATGCCATAAATTTTCAGTGAGCCCCCATGCTTCACAGTGGGGATGGTATTCTTTTCACTATAGGCCTTGTTGACCTCTCTCCAAACATAGCGCTTGTGGTTGTGACCATAAAGCTCTATTTTGGTCTCGTCACTTGAGATTACAGTGTGCCAGTAGTCAAGGTGTTGACGGCATATTGGAACCAGGCCTTTTGGTGGCATTGCCGCAATAAAGCCTTCTTTCTGGCAACTTGACCATGCAGCTAATTTTTGTTCAAGCATCGACGCATTGTGCCCATGGAAACAACCACATCATCTATTTCCAGAGCAGCCTGTATTTCTGCTGAGGTTACCTGTAGGTTTTTCTTTGTATTCCAAACAATTGTTCTGGCAGTTTTGGCTGAAATCTTTCTTGGTCTTGGCTTGGTATCAAGAGATCCCTGAATTATCACTTCTTAGAGATTGAGCAGTACTGCCTGGCATTTGCATGGCGTTGGATATGCCAGGGTATGCAAACTTATGAGCACAACTGAACCACGGCGGAGTTCTGTGTCCAGGCTCCTAGCTGTGAAATATTGGCCAGGTACCACATCCCCTTGTGCCTTCTTGCTGAAGACCTACATTTGTTTCTGGGAGGATGATGAGAGGTGAGATCCAAGGTTTATTGTTGACATTAAGTAACATATGTCAAATCACATGACTCAATCTAAAATAGATGGCCATTGGTCTGACGAAAGGTTAAAATTAAGATGGTAATGATGAGTTACTGTGACAGCCCTAACGCTCTGCGCAACTGTGACAGCCCTAACGCTCTGCGCCTGTCTTCACAAAGGTGACACGGTGGCAGATTATTCATTGTAGATGAAAGAAAGCCTAATTTATCACAAACGGCTGATGTGGCAGGATCATTCATTTTTTTATCATCTGTGTTATGATGCATTACGATCAGTTTCCGTGAGCCACGGTGAGCATTATTCAACCAATACAACTAGCCCCAGCTTCAGCCTCATTAACAGGCTGCAAACCAAGAGGTGGAGACACTGAGGTGATAACGGGGAAGTGTTGGTTTGGGCACCTGTTGGGGTACGGCAGATGAGGTTCAAAGTGTAGGAGATTGTCGTGATGGAATCTGTTTCGATACCGGGTTGTGGTCTGTCGTACATAACCAAGTGTGTGGGTAAATAACGTGTGCTAATGGATTCCTTTTCTTCTCCACAGGCCTTGCACAACTCGATCAAAAACGAGAAGCTTGAATGGGCCATGTAAGTATGGTTATTTCTTGGCGTCTAATAAATGTTCTTCCTCAGGTACAGTACAGTGCTAAAGTCTTAGGCACCTGAAAGTTGTACTAGGGCCATTTATTTGGGTAGTAGGGGTTTTAATTAAAAAAACAACTTGAATATATTATTATCATCAGGACTTTTGCAAGGCTTTTGCTCAGTACTGTATATGGGACATCATATTTTGTCAGTGGCGTTGATGGAGAAAACATACATATTTGTAAATCACTTCCTTCCTGTCATCTACTACATGGTCAGAGCCTGGTCACAACCCCAGTACACCACTTCAAAGGGCAACATGGTGATGTAATCCAATTTATAGTCACTGTTTCAGATGGCCTCATTTAATTACCTCAGGCATCCATTTGTATTGCTGGCCTGGTGAAAATAAATTGAAACCAATGAGAGCCACAGTCAGTTATCTAGACTGGGGCAAATGAGTTGTGCAAATGTAGTCCTGAAAATATCAACATGTTAAATGATGCAGAGAAATTCTGTGTCAATTGTACATTTAGTAAATCGAGTTTTACCAGTACTGAGTTAGTGACAGTGGAGTGTTCATTTTATTTTAATTTCTTACTTGCCATAATATTTTAAACTGGTTACTGTAGTGTACGTCCAAAGAGTAGCTGAATATGTGCTTAAGGGTGTACCATCCCATGCTAAATAAAAGGACAGATGACAGCTGTGCCTATACTGCAATTAACATCAGAAAACATACACCCGTTTCCTCGATAAGAGTAATAGTGAAGCTTGCCCATTGTGGTGTTGGTAATCTACAAAATTACAGACCGCCAACACCAACACCCCTATCTCTCAGTTCAGGGGTGTTGTAAAAGGCCTTGGCCACGGTCTGTCACGGTCTGGACCCAGAGTTATTAGGGTTTCGTCACAGAATGGCCTGAGGGGACCCTCTGAGCTGTGGGATGGGCTGAGAGATGTCAGTAAAAACCAGCGCTTTACAGACAATGTTTGAGATCTTGGTGACCCTGCTGTGCAAGCAGTCCTGTGGACAAACACTCCATCAAACTGCCTAGGATTAACTCAAAATCTGACATGGATTGATTCCAAGGAGTTTTTATTTGATTCTGCTTTTGTTTTGCTGATTGACAGAATCTTGGAGGTAATGGGGCTGTCTTGCAGAATTCACTGTCTGCTTACTAGAAAATGGCTGCTATAAAAGAAAAACATGACTGTCCCGTTGTCGCATTTATGTACGATTTGGCAAAGACTGAAGCTTTTTATACAAGGGCCAACTTTTTACTCTTGGCCAAAAGCGGAGAATTTACTTCAGAAGTGCTTAAGTCTAAGACCATGATTGATATCTGCCCAGGGGAAGATATCAATTGCACTCCTCGTCTTTACAACAACCCAGAGGATGAGAAGGTCATTCGAGAGGACTTTAGATTTTCTAATCCAATGTGTTTTGAAGAGGGAGGACGTGAGGAGTGTGCAACTGATGTTCCCTGGCAAACCGTTCCTATCAGTCTCTAGTAGAAATACATTTGATAAGCCCCTGTGCTACAGAAGATTTGCCCGCTTACAACCACAACAAAGATATTAATATACAAATCTTGTCGAAAATGTCTGTCAAGCCATTTCGGGCTAGGCTTTGCTTCTACTGAGACCGTGGGGACAATAATGTCAGATACAAATTTAGTTGTAATTGAATTTATTTGAACTAGTGATTGGTAATGTATATCTGATACTGTTTAAGTCCTCAACAGTGTCGGTGACAATATACAAAGGAAATACAACATTTGACTCAGTAATTCCATACATCAGGATCGGATGAGTGTTATCGGATTAGCCCAAAAGAAAGTGGCGGTGGGAACATATTCTAAGCCCTTTGATGTTTCATATTCCGTTCATCCAGAGAGCTTGGAATAGTAACCTACCTGCTTGACCATCCATGGCCTTGTGTTTTGCGCTCAAAGGATGCATTCTACTGTTCTACTGTGAAAAGGAGTCTGCATTCCCTTCATTACATCAATTTAACAAACAGCGAGAGAATGATGATCTTTACCGGCGTCTTTGGATCGCTAACTGTAATGGATGACTAAAGAATTTGATCCATAACAAAATGTACTTTTATTTTCGGTTTTATCACTGGTGTTTTCGTGTAAAAAATTAAAATTCAAGAATTTAAGTTTTTGGGGGTGTTGAATGTGGAAATGTCAAAATGCATAATGCGGTCAAAAAACGATGATATACAATACATATCCATCTGGAGATTTCTTTTTTTATGACACTTTCAATTTGGTGAGAATGACCATCTACAGAATTGGTTTCAGTGGCTGTTTAATGCTATTTGTTTAGGCAATGCCCACACCACTGCCTTCTTTTCCTGAGCATTACCCCACTGCCCTTTTGACCTCCGCATTACCCCACTGCCCTTTTGACCTCCGCATTACCCCACTGCCCTTTTGACCTCCGCATTACCCCACTGCCTTTTTGACCTCCGCATTACCCCACTGCCCTTTTGACCTCCGCATTACCCCACTGCCCTTTTGACCTCCGCATTACCCCACTGCCTTTTTGACCTCCGCATTACCCCACTGCCTTTTTGACCTCCGCATTACCCCACTGCCTTTTTGACCTGAGCGTACTCCCACAAGTGCTCCAGATTGCCATCCACAGGGAACGCTGCCCGTCTTCACTAAGAACTCCTTCCTCGCGCGCGCCGTGGGCTACTACCGGGCACGTTCCTCTGACGTGCAATACGTGGGCATGGGTTCACAGAAATAGATTAGTGGGAGTGTTATGGCAGCTTTTCAGGGAATTGTTTTTGTCCAAATTGAGAGAAGTATTGATTGTTTTCACTAGCCGATTGCATCACTTGTTAAGCAAACGCATGAGGCTGTTGTGTGTCAACAGCTCTGCTTTGGTTGCCCTCAATCTGTTGCCCGTTTCTGTCCGACAGTAAATTAACTTAAAAAAGCTGTTAACTTGGTTAATGAGTTATCCTATGCGTCTTTAAATATCTTCATCTGGGAAACTTCTTTTGCTGGATGAGATCTAATGAGGAATGAGAACTTCATCAAGCACGTTAGGTATGGTACATGGTACATTTTGGTATTAAATCACTTAAATGTCATGTTAAGTATAGCGAATATAGAGAGGAATATGCAATTTTACAGTGTTTCTGCACTGTAATGCATTGAAACACAGCGCCCTTGACCCACTCCCCCAGAAACCAGCAGGGTGTTGGTTATGTTTGAATAGAGTGTATACACTGTACAAATTCTCTGAAAGGCAGCTGCCTCACCAGTCACCTTCCGTGCAAATGTGACTTATTTTTCTTAATTGCTGTGCTGGAATTAGCTGGTGCGACCCCTAATTCTTGGCAGTCATTTCTGGCAGTGTAGCCTGGCAGTTTTATAGATTCCTAAAAGTAGATGTGCCTTGAGAGTTCTGCCCAGCAATATAATTGTTAGTGATTTTGAGGGACTTTGAGTGTTATATCATTTTACATTTTGCCTGCTGGATTCACCTTCATTCTGTTTCCCCTGATGGCACATAATAAGCCAAGATAAATGTATCTTTACATACAATCTTATTACTCTAAAAATTTGGGGAAATATTTGCAAATATTTTATCACCTCGTCCCAATTAGCGATTGTCAAGCTCACGCTGACTACTTCTCAGCCGCGAGCGCTGTGTAGATGGTCAGTTTGGTGCGTACGCAGGAAATGCCCTCTTCTTGCTCTCTTGACGTTTATTAGTGATTTCTTCTCCCGTTTTCAAATTGGCTCAGAGCTAGTGACTATCTATTTAACAAGATGAAACATTGAGCGTTTGGCGCTAGCCATGCGCGGTCATTGAAAGTGTCAGGTGAGTGAGCGATCATAGGTTAGACGTGTTTCAGTTGGTGGGATACTAGAGTAACAATTTTGGTAGTAAAATCTGTAATAAAACAACAAGCATATTCAAAGTTTATCAAATAGGAAGGATTCTGTGTGTGTGTGTGTGTGTGTGTGTGTGTGTGTGTGTCTGTGTGTCTGTGTGTCTGTGTCTGTGTCTGTGTCTGTGTCTGTGTCTGTGTCTGTGTCTGTGTCTGTGTGTGTCTGTGTGTGTCTGTTCCATAGTGTGCCCTGGGGCTGTGAGGTCCCAGTATTGATTGTGATTAAGGATGACAGTGTGTTGTTAGTGGAGTCTTCTGACTGGGGCTGCGGCTCCTGGTGGACAAACACCCCCCTGCTGGGTGTCCCCAGTGGAAGCACAGCACTCCAGCATGGCCACCAAAAACCAGGCTAAATGGTCAATGTACGTCATCAGTCTCGTTCCTGCAAACGTCCCCCAAGGGGTGTGCCCCGTGGAACATGGCTTTAGTTAGCCCAAAGACGGGTAGAAACTCCTGTTTCATTGGCTTAATCTGCTAAAAGGGATACTTTTGGTTAATTTCTTACTTTTAGGCAAACCCGGTTATAACATTTGTTTGTCTCCACGTGGGGTCTGGAGGTAACATATGGTTTAGCACAGTGCCTGGAAGTCTTTATTGTGTAATAGAATTTTTTTTTCTCAAAAGCAAACTAATTATTTTAGCTGGGTGCTTGGTTATTTATAGCCTATTAATATTAATAGTTCCTTAAGCCTTTCCTGATTGTGCATAGAGATGTATAGGGAATTACGTTTTGTAGCTTGTCCCAGTATGGTGCCTGTGAGTGCATGGGCAGCGTCATTGATGCAACTATAACATAGATTCTCTTATCTCTATGCAGCCACTGCATTGTATCTATGCCATTAAGGCACCCGGGAGAGAAAATTCAGGAAGTGCAATATAATCTTTTTATTCAAATTCATTTTCTATTCATTTTCTAATCCATTTGTGATTATCAGTGATATTAACCAATGTCTAAATTATTGATAACTCTGTAAAGGACTAACTACCCAGCTTTGAAAGAAGTAGAAGCTGAATAATCCCACTTCCTACTGGCTAATAACTGACAGCTATATATAAAGCTAACTGCTCCTATCAACTTCCTGTAGGGACATTGCCATAATCGAAAATGAACATAATACACCTGCCCATCATTAGAATTAAATACTGTCTCTTTTCACTGGAAAATATCTGAGTCGTAACCCAGTCTGTGAGTAGGAGGGATGTCACCACTATCTGTCCAAGGAACGTGATCATGCCTCTAAAACTCTAACTGCAGCCAGTCTCTGTGAACTCAGAATCCTGTGTCTTTTGTTTCACCAGAGATGGAGATGAGCTGAAGAAGTCTCTGTCCGAGCTGGCGGACAGTAAGGACAACGCCCACAGTAAGAGCATCACGCGGATCGGCAGCGGGAGCAATCCCTTCCTGGACATCGCCCACGACCCCAATGCCGCGGTCTATAAAACGGGCTTCCTGGCCCGCAAGATCCACGCAGACATGGACGGCAAGAAAAGTAAGCCATGTGCCTCGCCGCTGAGTTTACTCTGCACGTCGGCATCTTTGAGGGACGAATTGGAGGGACTCAGGCATCGCTATTTTAAATGTCATCTACATTTGATATTTAAAGTGTTGTTGCGCTTGGCACCGCAGCTTTTGTGTTTCACATTATGGACTGGTTTTGGAGCACACCATCAAAAGCAAATTGCATTCTTTCCTTAAAAGTCATGTGAGAAATTATTCACACATTTGCAGAAATTGTTCACACACATTTTTTACAGCACGTAATGTGTATTCCACATGCCCACTCACCAGGATATTATTAGCGCTCTGGTAGCCTCCGAGAACTATTTTTCTCTTTCTTCTGTTGACATGGGAGGGGTTTTTTCATGCTGATTTGCCACAGCTTCTTGGTTCAAAGAGTGAACATTTCAACAACTCTCTGCTCTCTAGGATCCCTGTAATGACCGATTCCTCTTTTGAAGATCCAGATTCCACCTCAGTCGTAAGATTACGTGTCTGGAAGCAAAGGAAACAAATGGCTCATTAAAATAATTGCTTCGTAATGCAAACCCCTAACAGAGCACTTTAGAGTGAACGCCTGCCTGCTAAACGGGAACAATGAATGAATGGAATTGGCATAACCTCAGGCCGCTGTATTTTACGTCTATTTATTTCTGGGCTTTAATGAATTTGACAAGTTGCTGGGGAAGACAGAACCCACTGACTAGTTAGCATTGTGCTTACGCCCGCTGCAAACCATCCAGACTACAGACAGTCTCCGCTGCTGAGGGTTGGTCAGTAAGATACCACGACGTCTTTTCCCCACTGACTGTGAACGTCTGAATATGTGACCCGAAACGAGATGTCAGGGGCACGGCCGACGGTAGGAGCTGGATAGATGTATTTGATGAATGTTTAGTGTTCTGCATAGCTTCTCGTTGTCACGGTTTATATGTCCACTCTGCGGATGTTACCAAGGCATTTTGGCTGCAGCTTGTGGACGATGAATCAGACAGAACGAAGTTATCCCTTAAGTATCCCGCTTGATGGTTGACGGGAATGCCCAAAGAAGCCATTTAGAGCGGGCCTGTTCAGGTATGCTAATCCATGCCAGGGACATTCCTAAACAGTGTCAGGCCATTCCTAGCGTACTTTCCATGCTCGGGCTGTTTCTGATTTTCCCCTGCCATCTTGTGACAAGACCACAATGGGCTTTAAATGCAGCTCAGGTTGCAAGTGATCAGGCTTATCCCTGATCCCACTAATCACATGATGCTGGCAGAGTGTGCGCCGTTGTCCTGGACAGACTGGCACCCTACACTCTAATGTAGTGCACCTTATGGGTCCGGGTTCAAAGACGCGCGCCAAGGGAACAGGGAGCGGATTGGGCCGTGGCCCTGCTCTGTGTGTGCTCTGATGTCCCCAGCAGACCCCACTCTTTACTGGTGTGTCTGCTGCTGCCGGCATTTAGGAACCCCCAGGTGAAAACCAACTTTTCATGTAGCGATTAGTTCTATCAAACTTAATTACATTTAAATTCCATTGGATGGTTCAGAGTATATTTGTTTTGTTCGTTGACAAATTCATTAAGTATTTTAAAGAATCTACACGTTTTAAATTTATTCTAGACTTGCATCCTGGTAATTCAATTCATTATTGGACTGGAGTGACTGGAGATTGACCTGAACACAAAGATAGCCTCAAGGGTTGACCCAACTGATCAGATATGATGTTGTCATTGATAACTATGGAAATACCCTTATGGAAATACTTTTGTGGTTATAGTTGTACAGTCAAATTATGTTTCCGGTCTCTGTAATGTATCATTTACTTTTTCAGCACCAAGAGGCAAGAGAGGCTGGAAGACGTTCTACGCGGTTCTCAAAGGAATGATCCTCTACTTGCAGAAGGTAAAGGCCATGATATTGACTACATTGTACCTTTTTGTCACTGTTACTAAGGTTAGCTATGGAACTCCCTAACTTAACTGTCTAATTGATAGTAGATAACATGTGAGTGAAAGCCTGTTTTAGCAGAGGAATAATAAAGGATTTGTCAAATATTCAGTAGATGAGGGTTTTTGACTCTCTGCCAATGGCAGCTTCTTAATGTGTCCGCCCACGGGGGAGTGTGTCCTTCAGAGTTCTGTTGCATTCTAATGACCTCTTCATCCCATCAATGCTCCCTATGGTGTCCATAGTTCCTCATAGTGGATGTGCACTTGTGCAATGCCCAAATGTGTTCCTCATATTGGGCGTGTTTCCACATAAGTCATTAACACTATGAAACCCCCTGATCTCAGGCCAGCTCTTTCTCTGCTTGGACTGCAAGGTAGGAAATGAGAGCCTTCCCACATTGGTCTCTGTGCCAGAATCAGTGCAGAGCACGTCTCCGTAAGACAGGGCCTAGTTCATTAGAGAAAACATTTTGAAATGGAAGTGCATCTTCAGTTGGAAGTTGTCCCGTACACGCACATTTTCTTCAGCTCCATGCACAACATTTAGCTAAGATGTTCCATTCTGAACATGCCCCAGATATCACTGCTAAGACAAAACAGAGTAGTAGCGCCGTTGTTCTTAAATGTTTGTTTTTTACTTCTGATGAGCCCTCATTCCCAAACAGAGAAGCTGAAGTATTGTAACAGACCTGAAAGGCAGCATATGGGAACCAGTCATCTTGTCACTGTGCTCTATTTGCAACCATCCCTTCTGCCTTCCACAAGGAGGCCCAGCAGCATGCACAGATGTAGCTATTCACGATCAACATCTGCTACTGAGACTAGCATAACATTGGATTACCTTTTAATTTCCGAATGCCACAGACCAAACTCTGTGACAAATTGAAATGGCATTGTCATGCTAAACATAGTCCTGGTGAAAAGGGAACATTACTTAATAGCATCCAATTCTGCATTCCGACCGGCCAAACAAATCACCACGAACCAACCCAAAATGGCTCTTAATGCCAGCTGGTTGGGTGTAATGCGATGATAACAGCAGCTGGCCAGTCATTATGTTTCTAGTTTAATGCTTAGGTAAAAAACAATTGCCTATTGACTCTGAGATACTCTAACCCTGAAAAGATTTGTTATACTTTCTTGCATGTCAATTTTGAATGTTGCAATGAAACATGTACATATTTTTAAAGCCAGACAGAAGAAAAGGGGTTAACTGTTTTAATAGAAATAGGACTTAGAGAGAAAAGCAGCTTGACTGGCATTTCTGTCTGTTATTCTGGCCCACATAACACACTCTGTTCCCACAAAGAAAAGACATTTGACATTTTCTTGACTGCTTGCAAAAACCAAACCGATCTAAGAAAAAACTTTTACTCCATGTGGCTGATTTCAATTTGTGGCAACAGATGAGCTACTTTGCCTAGTGCAACAGCAAAAGTGCAGATTGGATAAGGCGAAGAATCTGTCAGTTTTGAAGATTGAGGTTCTACCTGAGTGTGCTGATTTCAGTGTACCTCCACCGGTACCATAAGTTGCCATGAGATAGTGAGCAAATGACCGTCCATGTTGCCGCTACATTAACTTTAGAATAGCAGTCACAAATGAATGTTGGCGCTTCCCCAGTAGGCTCCAGGAACAGAGAGTCAGTTTGCCTTGTGTCTTGCTGTATGGGCGAGCCAGCTGGACTCAGACGGACCACCAGCTGGTTTGAGTCCCAGTGCTGAATGCAGCTAGGGTTGTCACGATTATGACATTTTAGTTGGCGATTAATTGTCACACATTTCTATTAACGATTTATTTGTCTATTGTTCATTTTATCCCACTATTATAGTGTAAGGGTAATAACATTGCAGTGGATGGGTAGATGGTTCTTCAGATTTGTGGTGTGCAGTTCTTTTGAGCGTCACCTTTCTTGAGCAAATCCGACTATTCGCCTCCTACAAATTATTGAGCTGCCCTCTTTCACTTGGTTTAAACCCAAATGTTCCCATAGCGGAGAAATTGTGTTCAGATTTGGAACTGCCACTAAATAAATGTTGTCAAACGTCAATGTGCAATGGGGACAACAGCTATTTATATCCATGCATTGTACTGTGCATGATCTAATTACAAAATATGGATGGAAATGACAAAATTAGACTTAAAATAGCAGTAAAAATATTTAATTGTTTAAAAACAAAATGTATCAGAATGTATGCGACGAATAAGCGTCTGAAACGCGTTTGTCGATTTGAATAATAAGGTTGCAAAATTACGTAGCTTTGCATTCCTGACTAGGTTTAAGAAAACTGAAATAAAAAAGCAAATGACTTTCAGTAAATGGTCTGTGCCTGTACCTTTCCGCAGAGCTTTCAAACACTCCTCTGCACCCCTGGACAAGACATCATAATTGATGGAAACTGATACAAATTGCATGCTATTTGTTCAGACGTTTCTAAAGTCGATGTAAAAATCCATTATTCAGATTGGAAACATTTGAATTTGGAATAAAATGTTGTGCAAAAAAGATTGCTGTCATAAATAATTGCGATCGGGCTCAAATGATCGCAATTGTTCCATAATTGCAATGGCCTTAACAGCAACACCTGAGAACACTGCAGTGTGCCAGTCACGACTGACTGATCCATGGCACACGCCTCTACATGTGTTCCACACAGGGACCCTACATGAACTACCCTGTTCTTCGTGAGACATTACACTTCGGAAATGTCTGGAAGGGTCATTGGCGGAAATCCAGGGGGGGACATGACCCCCCCCCCATCTTGGGGAAACATATGATTTGTCTGTCCCAATATATTAATGTAAACATAACGACGTAATTTTAATACCGATAATAAGACGCAATGAAAGCACTTAATATAGACACGTAATAGCGGGTTTAAGTTTTAAACATTGCGTCACTATGACCCTTTGCCTCACGGTAGTTTGATCCGCCCCCCCAGCCCTTAGCGGTGGTACATTGTGTAGGTGCGTGTGGGGGAATCTGACGGTCTGTCATTTATGGTTGAATTTCAGTAAGTAACTCAAACAAAGGATGTATTAGACATTTCTTTATTTCTACCACTCAGTTCAATAAACATTTCTAACTGTCACCAGCCTTCATTTTCTCTGCATTGAATTACAGGTCACTCGTTATCTTAGCTAGCGATTAGCTGATGTTTGCTAGCAAGCTACAGTAACGTCACCCAGCTTTTGGAGCTGTTTAATCTTGAGTCAATGAGAGAAGCTTGCTGTGCCGTGTATGTAGTGTTCCTTAGCTGGCAAGGTGACAGTGTTTGTGTTTAGCGTCTGAAAGGCACTTGATGCACGTAGCTAACGTGGGCTAATCCAGTAAGATTGTTTTATGTTGGTAGGGTCCAAACATATTAGCTGAATTTACAGAGCTACAGCAGCAAGCAAACCGATGGTGCAAACTAAAACATTACAGCAATACTTTTGCTCTTCAGAATTTTATGTAATTTTCCTCTCCAAACTTTATCAAATGTTTGCCGCTGGGAAGGATATTTTTTTTAAAGATGACTGGGAGAGGTTGTCGCTTGTCCCGTGTGCCGTAAACCTCTTTTGGATATTTCATCTTAATTGGAAATATGTTTTATAACCCAAGCGGGGGTCAAAACGGTGTGTTCTGGTTGTTGACATGGTCATTAAGTTTGGCTGGTGTACTGGAGATTGGAGTGTGCAGCTGTGGAGGCTGTAAAGTGCAGTTTTATTGCCACGTAACACCACCAGATGAATACAGATTATGTGGTGCTGTTGTCACATGGCTTTTTTCTCATTGACTGATGGCACTGAATGGTTCTGGATTGTATTTATTTTCGTTAAAATTTCAAGGAATTTGGCTCGAAATCTTTAATTTAGGAAACGATTAAATAATTATTTGAAATAATTCAAAAAAGCATAATTAAGCCCTCCACAAACTAAATCTAATTGTTCATCGCTAATAGGCTGTGGTGAGTGGAATTACATCGAAGAACTGCATGGCATTGAAGAACTGCATGGCATTGAAGAACTGCATGGCATTGAAGAACTGCATGGCATTGAAGAACTGCATGGATTGATGTTTATTTTTGGTAAAAGGTGAAGAGCTATATGTTCTTAATGGCAAATCCTTTCCAGTGAGACCCTAGAGATACAAAAGCTTTTCACAGATCTAATTTACACTCTGCTGTAATTTGAGGGTTCTACAGTTAACCCATTTCACTGTCTGTGTGCAGCATTAGGTTTTGGAATTGCTCAGTTTACTTATTTATTTCAGTCAAACATTTTCTGCTGTTGAAATCAATTCTCTAACATTTGTGTACCGGATAGATATATTTTTTATCTATCCGACTCACTGTTATGTCTCATTGTGTACACCAGACGAAACACTGGTGATTGGTACTTAAAAAGACACTCATCTGGGAGAAAAAGAACAAAAGCTAAAAATGCAGTGAATGTTTGACCATTACGTCTCGAACCCGTCCCAGTCAGTAATCCAGTGCTGCAGTGAACCGAGGCAGCACTCATCCGGCCACTGTCATTGTGAAGTGTTAGCCAGGATCACTGGACCTATTCCAGTTTTCTTACTGGCTCAACCGATCCATGGGTGATGGGGAATTCCATATCCATCACTGTTCACATAGCTGCAACATGCCTGGAGAAGAAGCGCAGTGTTCATTGACTACAGATCTGTTCATTGACTCTAGTTCAGTGTTCAACATTAGTGTTCTGTCAGAAATTCTGGATTCCACCCTGTGCAGTTGGATTTGAGGCTATATATTCAGGGACAGACCGGAAACTGTAAAGCATGCCCAAAATTACCTTTCCTGTGCAGACTGCCTGTTTATGTGGTCTGATGGTGCTTTTCCACTGCATGGTACCTGCTCAACACGGCTCTACATGCCTCGCCTCGGTTCCAACAATAATGGAGATATCGCACACCTAGTATCGGCGAAAAGCCAGCATTTGCCAACTAACGTAAACCCAGCAGTGAACAGAAAAATCTAAACCCAGCAAATTTCTTTCCATTGACAAGCTTTGAACGTAGTGGCAAATCAAAACAAAATCTGGATAACATGGTCACAGACCCTGTTTGAAAATCACTGAAAAAGTAGAATAGAATTATCGCCCTGCAGTATAAAAGATGACGTAACTGCAATGTTCTGTTAGATTTAAGTGTATACACCTAACAACTCAATACCAGCCCATTTAAAACAACCTACATAACCCCTCCATCTCGTTTGAAAGGTACAAATAATTGCCTTATTAGTTGCTGGCTATAACACCATGCTGACTGACTCAAATGTAGCCTACTGTACACGAGGCAGCGTTCATACCGGTAGTAGCGAGGAAGCACGCGTGAGCATTAACTTTGGGCTCAATACATTGCAGACTGCAAAAATAATATGAACGCTTGGTGGGCTACTTCTGTTTGGTTTGAAAAATACGAGCCGTGTAGAGCCGAGTCGAGCCGGTACCATGCAGTGGAAAAGCGCCATAAGCGCACATAAGCAACCCCAGAGCTAAGGGTCCAGTCCTTGCGTATGCCTTTCTCACCTCTCTCCACCTAATCAATGTCACCGTCTGTTTAAAACCTCTGTCAAGTATTTGTAAACATTTGATTTAAGCGAATAGCGCGCAAGACACTTTGGGGTGGGTATTGTGGTTGACGATTGGTTGGTACTCCAAGTCGATTTAGCCAATGCCTATCCTTTTCAGTATTCAGTTATTGGCTACTAAACGCCAAGTTTAACAGATTTATATCCAGAACTTCTCTACAGTTGGTGGAAGTGGAAGGAATTCTGGTAGCTTTCCTTGAGGTTTTGTAATCCCTGCTTATTCTGGAAATATTTTTATAAGGATTTCTGGAAAGGTTTATAATTTGTGGAAAATTACCAGATTTTTGCAGCCCTAATCGAAAAGCAAGCATTATATATTATACATATTGAAAAATGTAGCACATATTATGGTGATGTTATGTATATACAATATAGCTACAATATATAATTTTTGAAGCTTTAATATATATTAAATGCAGTTTGGTTCATCGTGATTTTTGGTCCAGTATCCTCATAAGTTTGACAAATCTGCCCCCTTTCTGCTTCTTCCATGTGGAATTTTCTCAACAACACTCGAATGCAGTGTTTCCCCAATCCTGGTCCCCGGTACCCAAAGGGTGCACGTTGTCTTTTTTGCCCAAGCCCTTACACACGTGAGTGATGTAATCAACCGATCACTAGGTCTTTAATTTGAATCAGGTGTGTGTGTGCTAGGGCAACAACAAAAACGTGCGCCCTTTGAGTCCAAAGGTCCAGGATTGGGAAACACTGCTCTAACGTGTCAAGAACTGGTCGCTCTTGGGCACATGTGTCAAACCGATTCCACAGAGGGCCTAGCGTATGCTGGTTTTTGTTTTTTCCATTCAACTGATGTCCAATTGAGACAAAACCAGGTGAAGTGGGATCTAAACAAGTTAGTGACTTAATGAAGCAATCAAGCACAAGGTGAGTGCTAAACCTGCAGACTCTTGGCCCTCCTTGGAACTGGTTTGACACCGGTGCTTGAGGGCATATCGGATCGATATGCTTGTTTTTCCTGACTGCATTCTGCAGAGTTGCAATGCGTGCACGAGTTTGTAAGCATTTGCTCCAAAAATTAAACCACCTTTTTTTTGTCCAATCACTGATTGGAGACCTTGGCCTCAGTGTGACTAGCATGGTAAAACCTGTTGTGGTTGTATGTTTTTTCGGTGAATGTTATCGGATTACCTCCAGATGTCCTCGGGTCTGATGTGTGTTACGAGTTCGTCCAACTCACGGCTTCTCTGTTGTCCTCTGCCTTCCCACAGGATGAATACAAGCCAGAGAAGGCGTTGTCGGAGGAGGACCTGAAGAATGCAATCAGTGTTCACCACGCCCTGTCCATCAAAGCCGTGGACTACGACAAGAAGCCAAATGTTCTCAAGCTCAAGACCGCCGACTGGAGGGTCTTCCTCTTCCAGGCCCAGTAAGTTAACTTGATGCTGAAGTTTCCCCCTACAGTATTGATCTGGGAATCAGCGTCCCCCTGTTTCTATCTGCAACTGTTAGTATGGGCGGTGCTATGCTGCTCTGAGATCATCTCCTGGGGCAGCTTCCCCTTTGCCCCTGATTTGTGACCAGTTCCATCGGGCTTGAGTCACAAAATGTACTGCTGCACACACGCCCCACGTCGTTTCCAGGAAAGCTAGAGGGATGGGGGAGAAGCTACCTGCCCACTGGATGCAAAAGCTAATTTCATGCTTGGGTTCAAGCTCAGTGAAAACACATTTATCTTGGCCATTAGTCTGTCCAAAGTCTATTGTTATTTTTTGCTCCTCATCATGCAGTATTCCAGGAATCCCTAATAGGAGTGCTTAGCAATGAGGGAGATATGACCTCCCCCAGGATGTGCTTTCACGAAGGCATGGGTGAATAAGGACATGGTGGGTGTATGTCTTAAGAGTTCATCAGCACTATGGCAGATTAGCTCTGCGGTTGGTTTTGGTTCTCGGGACAGTAACTCAGGAGTTGCTGGATCAAAACCCTGAGCCGTCAAGGGAATCTGTAGATTTACCTTTGAGCAAGGCTCTTTAACATAATTGCTCCAGGGTAAACAATTGTTGATCCTTGTTTTTGACCACACTCTCCAAGGGTGTTTCAGGAGAGTGGAAGAAGCAAAACAATCACACCTACACACTTGTACAACACTTGTAGTGTGTGCGCAACAGGACCAATAATATACATCCAATATGTTTGACCTCCTGTATTCCGAAGAAACTCGTTCATTGGTTGAATGCCATGATATTCCCATATAATGTCTTAAAATAAATGGGTTGTAAGTTGTCTATTTGCCTTTGTTTGCCAATAGGAGCGCAGAGGAAATGGACTCTTGGATCAAAGTGGTCAACTCTGTGGCGGCCATGTTTTCAGCCCCCTCATTTCCTGCTGCCATTGGCTCTCAGAAGAAATTCAGCCGTCCATTGCTACCAGCGACCACTACACGGATGTCACAGGTGAGATATACCTTCTTCCTTAATATCATTGTTATTTTGGTGACCGTGTGTACTCCCCAGGGCTAGTCCTACATTTTGTCAAAACATTCACTTCTCCTGTTTATGTCTATGCCTAACAACTTTCCAGTTGATATTTGCGTTAATGCCTGCAGAAGTCTCATCCTTGCTAAAGCCAAGGAGCTTCCTATTAAATCTAAGATCCTGGTATTGCATACGAGTGTAACCTGACCACTTTACAGGAGGAACAGTTGAAGTCCCATGAGGCAAAGTTGAAGCATGTCTCCACGGAGTTGGCCGAGCACAGGTCCTATCCACCAGACAAGAAGGTGAAAGCCAAGGAGATTGACGAGTACAGACTCAAAGAGCACTACCTGGAGTTTGAGGTAAGACATCACTACAGATTTCCACCAGCATGTTGTTACATTATCCACATAAACTGATATGTGCTGACGTGGAGGCTTGACACCTGTGGCTTCTGACGTGTCTCTTTATAGGCCACTGGGGAAGACTCCGACAATCTTCACGGAAATTAAGTTTTTTTTCCTTATCCAGCGGATTCAACTCTTCACCACTCTTGCTCTTAGTTGTGAACTTCAGGTCAACATTTCATGGACTATTAAATGTCTTTTGATGTTCACGTCAAAGATGGGGCACATGAGTAAAGATAGGGGCTCGCTCCGTGTTACTTATTTGCATTTGTTTTTTAAAATGTTGTTAAAATATACAGTCACACAAGTGCTTCTGAGAAGTTTGAGAGGAAATTCATGATGTTTGTCTGCCAAATAATGAAGGGAAGTGTGTTATCTGGAAGTCACTATTGGAAGGCGTGGGTGGTTCTACTGGCATGCTTAAAGAAAACGTTTGTAGAATAAAATCTCTGCCCTACAATATTGAGATATGGTCTATAAAGCACAGACCAGGTAGCTATTAGATATGGGATTTTAAATGTCTTCCGTGTCAATTCATTTGGGCTTGTAAACTCAATTTCTTCACAGTCCTCAAGAGTCTGATGCTGCTTCTGGAGAGTGAATCTTTTCATCTAGAAAGTCGTTACTTGATGTTTCATCAGTAGACACGTTTCCATGCACAGTTCCTCAGGCCTTTTTCAATCTTCTGATCAGAGGTTTCTAAGAAAGCCTATTAAAGCCCTCCGTTCATGAGCTGTGATTGGTTTTTCAAGGCTCTACTTTCAAACAACTAAAGGCAATGACACAACCCTCATGAAGTAATTTGTCGACTCGATAATCACTGTTTCTTGACGTCTGATGATTAGTCATATTTTGCCTCGGTACAGTTAAGTGCAGCGCTATCCCTGGGTGCCAAATATGGACAAATATGGACATCCCCCTGACTGACACTCCCCCCCTCCAGTTTTATCGTCATACTGTCGATTTCACTAACCAATAAAAGCAGAAGAGCGCGCATCGAAGCAGTGGCAACGTGGTGAAACATCTCAGGCATGAGGCTTCCTGTGTGCATGGACTCGCATGACCACCTGTTCGGTCGGATGAGTCGCAGCTATGCGGACGGCCTCGGACTTTGAATGAACAGACGCCTTTATAATCGACCCGTTTAAGCGGGGTCGGTCCCTGGATGGGAGACCAGATGCTGCTTGAATTGGTGTTTTCGGGGGCACAAACCACTCGCTGGTCTAAAGATCAAATCTGAATGCCCCAATGATGGGGACATTGCACTGCGTAAGGTGTCATGTTTTGGAAGGTACATCAGCATCCGGACTCGTGTGTGTGTGTGTGTGTGTGTGTGTGTGTGTGTGTGTGTGTGTGTGTGTGTGTGTGTGTGTGTGTGTGTGTGTGTGTGTG
>JACXGJ010001350.1:0-20227 GCA_016801105.1 Esox niger | reverse complement strand
CTTCCCTCTAAACATTTTGCTTTACTACATTCCCACTATAGATGCAGTTTAATTTAATGCACCACCCTTCAGGTCCTGGTCAAGGGGATATGGTGTCGTTTGTGACACAGACGTTTTTACTGATCCTCAGCGAATTTGAAGTGGTCAGTTCTCCTAGCATAGTTTAAACAGGTGGGGCTCATCATGATGACTGTCATTTTATTCTAAATAATCAAACCAGACTGATGATGGTGAATTCCTCTGTGTCCCCAAAATCCAGATTAAGAAACACTGCCTTAATCACAGAATTGGCTAAAGTTCTGTGACATGATAATAGCATTGTATCCGAAAAGACCTACAGTATCCAAAAACGCAGCGGGAGATGACATTACTCAAAAATGTTTCCATTGTGTTTCCTGTCGGGTTACGAATGCACGAACAGATCATGTGAGGAACGATCGATCTGAGGGAAATTGGACGAGTGGCCCCTGGGCGATTAGATCGATGGTCCCTTCCTCCAGTTCTCCAGTTGAGTGATTAAAGACTGCCGCGTGGCCAGAGAGCCCTGGTCGATAGACGCACAGGCTGCTTTTAACACGCCGCTGTAAGGAGATGGTTCAGTCGTCATGTGTAGACATGCATTAGCAGTAGCAACACGTAGCCCTGTACTGTTTGTCCATGAGGTCAGTTCATCAGTATACGGCCTATAGCGAGGTAGGTAGGTGTGGCCTGTGAAGGTATCCAATCAGTAAAGCCCTGGGTATTTAGAAGCCACATAAGATGTCCACATAACTGCCGTGTTCATTTAAGACTTATGTTATTCCAGTATGAATTGATGTTACTGTTTTCTTTAGCAGTTATTCTACCAAAGGGATTTCTGTTGGTGAATTATTAAACATTCATGACCAACTGCTGTAGATCACTAATTAATCATCCCCTGAATTGATAGAACTGTCTTTTAATCAAGAGATATAACAGATTGCATTAAACCTCCCCATGGCCCTTAATTCCTGTGAGAAGACTTTGAGTAGGCTCTTCAGAGATGTTGCTTTGAGTGTTAGTCTGTGTCCTGTGAATTATGTGATATAGAGAACCTTAAAGTAGCGTTGCTGTCTCACGATTTGAAGATAGGTCTGTTTTTTACAGCTGAACAATGAAATTGTTATTGAAATGAAAGGCTACAGCACTGAGACACATTCTTGATTTCATGTCTAATTGAAAAGGCCACTACATCCAAGGGCCAAAGTATTGCTGTTTGTGTTTTTTACCTTTTTAAACTACCCTTTCTAATCAGGGACTCATTTTTGACCCGGGAGACACCAGGTGGATGCCACTTAATACTAGGTGGAATAGGAAACCAGCAGTACTCCAGGTCTCAGGCTGGTTTTTGGTACATGTACTCAGTGACCCTAGCAACCCTTGATTTCACCCATAATCCTCTGTGGTGAGTCTGTAGGAGTCCAGGTGCTGCAGAACGGTTTCTGTGAACCAGTGTGCTTGAATAAGGTCCTCCTTGGACAGTGGATGCTGACATTTCTGGTGCGATAATCCACACGTCTGCCGAACATCAGAAACTGAAATTATCATTGAAGAGGAGCTAATTGAATGGATAAGCTGATGTCACCCTAGCAGGGTGGCGATTCATTACTAAATCACATTTTGTCTAGGACTTAGTTTGCCTGGACATTGCGTCATACCTGCTTTTTTGCTTCCAGTTAATTATTCCTGAGAATGTGTGTCATTTGTATTTGTTTTCTCAACTCTGACATCTGCTCTTTCTGTTGCCCTGTCCGCTACAGGAGAACCGCTATGAGATGTACGTTAGGCTCCTCAGGGAGGGTGTGAAAGAGGCACTTGCTAGCAAAGACGGCGACATGGGCCTCAAAAAGTCCCAGTCCAGTCCCTCGCTCAACCAGGAAGGCCAGCCTGCCTCTGCCAAAGTCAAACGCAACACCTCGGAGAGGAGACCTGAAACGCCACCCAAGGTGACATAGGAAGCGACCCTGGTCGCGGGCCTGTGAAAGAGCCGTCGATACGCATCAAAAACGTGTGAATATATTTTATGTAATTTATTTATCTGGCCACTGTTTTGTTGTAACAAAAACAGTTGTGTAAAATGTAAATGAATACTCGTCCTTAGACTGAATGGTGCTTGTGTAGCGTTTTTGTATGGAAACATTGCATTCTGTTTGTGGTCCTTTTATTTTGATGTTGTTGTTGTCATTCTTGTATCGAACGTACAAATCTTCTTGTGATGCATTTGACTCTCACTTTATTCAATCTCACTGTATTGTTCCTTGCGTCTCATAGAATTGATTTATTTGCCTTTAAGTCAAGAAAAATATTTTGTGTCTCCCATTTAGTGGAAATACACAGGTTTACTTCTGGGTATATGAATAATAGGTGGACATGGAGTTCTGTTGCTCTGTAGTTATTATTTTGTTGTATAAGCGAATGTGGGACATACAGAAGTGCTGAAACAAAGCAAGAGAGAAGGTTGAGAGTATTTGACACAGACACGGCTTCCAGTGAGTACAGGCATGTAATTTGGACCTCCTTTTTTCTGCTGATAGACGTAGAGAACAATACTGACGTTATTTTCCCCTGGAAATGTTTATTTTTCCATACCGATTAAGCACCAAGGTGTAAATAATAGAAAGGGATGCACTGTGGAGTTTAGAAATGTGATTAAGGACATCTTCCCTCACATTAAAAACAACTACCACACGAAACAAGATGGTGATATCTTAAGTTGTTTAAAATACTGCATCCGCATGTTACAGAACAAAGTTGAAAATGGTTCCAGTTCCTGCTTGTGCACACGGTCAACTTGTGGTGTATAGTTCTGCAATCCTAGGTTGTGCCAGTGGAACCAGCGGCATCAGTGTCTTTGACTGCAGTATGGCACTGATGTTGGACTAAAGATCAGAGTTTATGCAGCCAGGACATTTTATTTTTTTATCCTTTAAGGCAAAAATATATCCTTCTGCTTTTTGAGTAGTGCAAAGGCCAATGCTCCTTTTGTGTCTTTTTATAATCGTATGGATTTTGTTTTAAGTTTAAAACTGTATTGTTGTAAAGATTAAATTAGTATTTATAGTGCACTTTATAAATTGGTTCTTTTTAGATATTTTAGAGAGCTTTATAAAGGTTAGACTGCTATGTTTCTTTGACATCACAGGTTTTTCAGGCAGAACACAACTTTTGTTTTCTTGAAAGGTACTTGAGCTCAACCGTACAGTAGGTTTTTGTCAGCTCAACTTGTAATGTTGTCTTAGTTTGTTTTTAGTGGTACGGTAGTTTTGCTGTCCTAGATTGTTCATTGTAAAAGTTTCCTTTTTGGAAGCAGTTTATAGAGCAGGGATTCTTGAAAATCAGGACAATTTGTTCTTTTTACAAATTTGTTTCTTAACCTTAATACTTTTTTAATGTAATTAACTACACTAAAACTTAAAATCTTTTGCAAGTTTATAAATTCTGTGAAATGAATTAAATCATCCACCATGACAGGCAACACATTTGCACATTTATTGTGTTGTGTTGAAACTGCAGGAGTTTTTACAAAGACTAGATTTTTTTCCTCAGTTACTTCGACTCTGGAACTTAATTTAAGCAGTTGTTTTAACATAGAGTAAGATAGAATATTTCTTTATCAGAGAGAAGGCATTTACATGCTATGGTTTTTGACCATGGTCATTCTAAAACATTGTTAAACTATTCAAATGAACAGACACTAAGGGGATATTTTTGGAATTTGAGATACACTGTTAGCTGCCTTGCTCAGGGATATATCAACAGATTTTTCACCTTGCTCAGGATTCAACAAAGCAACCTTTAGGTTACCGGTAAAGTGCTTTAACCTCTAGGTCACCTGTCACCCAGTCGTTTTGCACTGCATGAAGATGGGGTCCTGATTGTATTGCTCATCTTGCTCATTACTAATTAATGTAGAGACATTTTCAGGATTCAGAGTTTTCAGAAAAACATTTTAAGGTCACAGTGCTATTGCTAGAATAATAAAATTCAAATAATAAAACGTTCCTGGTTCTATTGATTATATTTCGGAAATGTGCATTTCCGTGTTTTGAAACTACATTAAAATAAATATTTCAAATATGCTGAACAATTGCAAGTATAAGTAGAATCCTCCCCTAAGGCCTAATGAAACAAAACTAATCATTCCTTATTTTCCTCTTTCTATGAATATACATTTTTCCTCTTGGACATGTTTTATCCTGATTTTCAAGAATCTCAGATCTGTAACTTAAAAATGATTGCCTTTTTCCAATGCTGGTGATGCTGAATTGTAATTTCCATTAGTATAATTAAAGTATAACTGACTTTTAAGCAACATAAGTATTTTGTTAGACATTGGGTTGTTTTCTTTCCCCAATGGATTATTTTCATCTCCATGTGTTGTCTTATCAACAATGTAAAACATTTTCGTGTTTTTGATGTCAGAGTTGCTTTTTTACATGTAATTCAAGAAAGTTTTAATTATTCAAAGCCATTAAAAAGTATACTTGTTTTATTTTAAAGAAATTTGGCAAGTTTAGAGTCTAGAACACATTTTTTGTTTACTTGAAATGTTATAGACACTTTATTTCATAATTATTTTGATTTTCCCTGTCTTAGAGCTGGATGTTATTGGCGAACAAAACATATGCATTCCCATAACACATTATTTGGGCCTTAGTAGTTTATTCTAGCTAGCTAGTGAACATTTTCTCAGTAAATTGGCACTATCTGTATATTGGTACACCGGAATAATTATGAAAGTTTGGAATTGTTTTGACATTGTAGCACTTATAAAGAATGTGGTCTTTTAATCTAAGTTTGAATATAACATCACATGACCCCAACAGCAGATATTTAAAAATATATATATATATATACATATGAAGACAGTGTTTTTATTTGTGTGGGTGGTCATATGAAGAGCACAGCCCTTCGATTTACTTTGATTATGAATTAAATAGTTTTTTATTTTAAACGTTTGACTTTTTGAGACAGTGGCTAGCCCTTGAAGACAACCCAAAATTCTCCATAGTGTCACTGTTGCTCCATTGTTTTGTTATCCTGGTAGTCATTGCTTGTTCTGAAACATTAAATCCAACATTTAGCAGATTTTGTTGCTTTTTATCAATCGGTAAAATGTAATTTTTTTCAGCACATTACAGGATTTTAAGGAGTTGATTGCTTCTTTTTTTTTCATTGGCACATTAGGAAAAAAATGTGCTTTTGTCTGAGATGATTATCAACATCTATATAGTGAATTTATAAGCTCATGTTAAACAATGTTGTAAATACTGTCTTGTCAGTGGAGTATATTTGTGTGTGGAATATTTACTTTATTTCATTTGAAGTGTAGCGCCATATCATTGGCTGCCGACACTCTTCAATCCAGTGTCATACTGTCACAACACTGTCATGACACATTAAAACCCCTTGTGACTTTTTTGTATGGCTGAATACGATGCCTCCATGAGTGTCAAAACACACCCTAGAAGGCAAACTATTCCAGTGCTGGCCCAACGTTGCCAGACGATATCAATCACCCGCCACAGTGACTACAATAAGCTGGAGTCTGCGGTTTTCAAGTGTGGCTACGAGCTGGTGAGCAATGAGCGGCCAAAACCTTACGCCCACTGCTTTGGCAACACGTATTCCTTGCTTGTGCACACCTTCCTTGTTGGATAACTAATTGTAACCTCCCTACGTTGAAGGCCAACATTGAGTTTTTCTTGGGGGGGGGTCGCCGAATCCTAGCCAAATGCTAGCCTTATATCTATAGATGGAATGCTGAGACTGGCTGGCAAGTCCTTTAATGCAGACTTCATGTTTCTCATGTAATATTCCTGGAATTAGTTGGAACCTTTTTTTAATTGTAACAGTGGACACCTTGTTAAGGTGTATCTTCCTCCATGTTCTGTCCTTTAAACAATTTAGGCTTACTATCTATATACCCAAATGTCATTCCTTAGACTCCTGGACCCCTCCCGTTAGTCAACAACCAATCGCTTGGCTAGGTACGCAAATCAGTTTCAGGAAACGGGATGTAGTAGGCTGTAATGTGGTGGTTGAACATTTTGTCTGAGTTTTACACAATTTTGGGGTCATTACCAACCATAAAACCACACGGCATCTCTCAACAGGTTTGGTTGTGTCTAGACAGTGTAATGAAAATGCTGAGATTATGATTATTGATGTCAGCAGTTATAGCGTTGTGAATTAAGTTACACTTTAAATGAAGTGTTTCCATATGTCCAATCTGCAGGCCAAATTAAATGTCAAATCTCACCACTGTATAATTTCTTATTCGATACTACACGTTCCAGAAGTTGTGAACTAGCCTTCTCGATTGAGTACAGTCATGTCAATGTGTGACAAGACAGCAAGCCTTTTCAGATTTCTTCTTTCCTTGCCCATAACATTTACAAGTCTTTATGTCACTCCAGCAGAGGGTTTCATTTTCGCTATTCCCCTTAACCCGGAAGTGCTAAAATCAAGACCTCTACTGCAATAGACTCTATACCCAGTGTAGACCCGTCCATTAGGCTCCTCCCGTGCTAGATTCTTTCCCCTTTCTGTGGAGGTGCGGAGTAAAATGTGACTCTGTATCGCTTTTGACGCCAATGTCCCCTGATTGTTCCAGACCGTATAAACAGTAATGCACCTTAGCCTCCAGCAGGGCTCTGTCGCCATGCGCGTACGCGTCAACAGATATTTCTGAAAGCTGTGATCCTGTACAATCCTTCAACTCTGTAAATGTTGTTAAATACCTGTTGACCTGGGATATTTTTTCCCCCCAAGGCCCAGGATTGCATTGTTTGGTTTGTTCAAGTGATCTCTTCGGCCCTGAGCGTGTCTTACGCCCTAGGTCGGGATTGGTTACGTTAACACAGTGTTGGTGGTAATACAACTGTAGGTGGTTTCAGTTAATAAAATACTGTATTAAAATGAATTTTGCGGTTTGTGGTTTTATTCCCCAGTCTTGCACTGTCTTGGTAACTCATAGCTTGTCATCCACAGCTCTGTTTCTTGCAACAAAAAGCAGTTCACCTGGGGAAGTTTGTAAACCATTAACACACTCCTCTAATAAAGTATTGTCAGTGGAGTAATATACTTGAATATCTGGAGACCATTCACTATACTGTGGCGTTATGCTCTTAGAACAAAGGAAATGAGTTCCGCCTCCAACACCAAATCCCATAGCACCTCTAGTCGATTCTGTCTGATATCCTGTTTTATTCCCATGGAGTATATATTTTTAACCACAACTTATGACCTGTTCAATGGTACAGGTGAATCTGACATTAAATGTGCTTTTGCTAACAGTTTAGCGTTTTCCACTAAAAGCTTGCCTGGGTTTTTACTTGGGATGCTCTGTTTTGCAACACAAGTGACAGTTTTTTATGCTGGTTAATGACTAAAGCTGACAGGAATGTGCATCTCAATTGTCATTGCAGGCAATGTCCATTTCCTGGTCAGTCTCTGAGTGCAGATGGCCCTTGAGTGGTGGTATTCAAAGTCCTACACAATTTCTAACTCTAGTGGGGCCACTAGTATTCTGTCAAGTCTGTTTGTATAATATGTGGAGAAACAAAAATGAGGGACCATTGTAGATGTTGTTTTCAATCTCCATATCAATAATTACCTGGAAATAAATAATCAATACAAGCTGTTCTTGGCTGTAATACTGGAAACTAGGGATGCACCAATATGTCAGCCAGCAACTGATATCATCCGATTATAAGCAAAAATGTAATAATCGAATTGGCTGATTGCTTTAAATTTGCCCGATATTTCAGACTAATTGTGCGTTCCAGCATTTCCACTGCATTAATTTTAGTGTGGCGCTCTGGCATGGCAAAAACGTTTGTCACAGCAAGAGAAAAAGCAAAAATTAAGTGCTTTTATGGCTGCCAACTATGTCGAAGTACTTAACATTCTTCAGAAACCCAGCAAATGTATACATATTGCTCCTTAGCCAAGGACTCCCTATCCAGAGACAAACAATGGAATTTGTTATAGCAGTTTTGAGAGATAAATACCTTACAATCCTTCCCTCTGCCTAAGCGTAGAAAAGATGAGGGTAAGGCCTAGGCTTGTGGTATCCATGGAACCTAAAAATAAATTGCTAATCAGGATGCAGCCTGCTCAAATCATTATCACAGTCCAAACAGTGCTTCAGCATAGAACCCAGGCAATGGACACACCACCACACTGACTTGCTGCCCAATCATTTCTCTGGTACTGATGTTCAAACTTGAATGTCTGTATCCATTCCTAGAAACTAAAGGAGGTTTCTTTGCGAAATTGAGAAAGTAAAAGCTGATTGAATCATTTTTGTTTGAAAGTCGACATCAACTTAATCAAACTGGGAGAGGATGTTTACATGCGTTTCGACGGTTCGTTATGCCAGACACGCACCGAGCAGATCGGAGACAGTTGCTTGGAAACAGACTGAGGCACCAAGATGTACTTGATGTGATAAAGACGGAGAATGAAGACGGGAACAAGGAAGTGAAGGCCAGTACTGGTTTGGCTGACAGTTCACAACTACAGCTCAGCATGAATATGCAGTAATGCTCACTGCTTTGATGAACATACCTATGTCAGAATGTACTATATGCTGTGATTCTTGAAAATGGGAAAACTAATTTGGTGCCTTTATTATCATTTAAAAAAGTATACAGCTATGTAGCAACCTTATCTGACGTTTTGGACGTCATGAAAAGTCGTGTTACATTGCAACGCGTCATTTCTACAACAAGGAAGCAGTACATACCTTTTTTGTGCAGAAGGGTACGACGGTTGAGGTGACCTTTTAGACGTCATCTTTGAATCCACGCAACTAGTTTGAAAGTCATAATTCGTCAATCCGTGAATTCCCCACTTAGGCCGATACGAAGCACTCTGCCCACTGCCTTTAGAAGATGCTTTCTCTGGTTTTTCTGTTGTGCAAACGTCTATCAAAAATAATATTTCTACTATTTCAATGAATATGTACATACTTAAACATATTGTTGTAATCTTGGAGAGCCATATGAGATGTTTAATATGTATTAGTATCACCGCTATTTCAACATTTTATACTGTGCATAAGAAATGTGAGACAGCTCCAGTTAAGTTTCATATCCAAGGGCTTTGGAGTGATACAGCAAATAAACCAAAGAGAATCCCAACCCACGTGCCTGATATGCTATAATTGCATATCTGAAACACGCAGTTCTGGATAATGAATTCAAAACCATTGTCTTTTCAACTGGGTGGTGACACAGTGGTTCATAACAAGACTGGGTGAGAAGGGGGATTTAATGTAAAAGGTGCTCCTGATTATTCTGTTTGTACAGTATGTGTTTTATCCGAAAGCCAGAATCCAGGAGTATGTCTCTTCAATAACCATCCGTCTCAGGGAGACAGTCCTGTTGGAACTCGGTTCCCCTGTTCTAAGGAAGTGTCCGTCTGGTTCCAAACTGAGGTATGGTCCAGATGAGGTCAATGTGTCCTTTGCCACTGGCAACCATTACATATCCACTGACAACCAGGGTTTGAAGAGAGACAATTACAAAGGAATACAAAAATATACATTCCAGATATGATAGTCCTATTTGAAAATATTCCAGTAAGACATGTTTTTGTTTGTTTTACAATATAAGCCCATGAATGTGTGTCCCCTTGTAGCAGGTCTCATCTAGAGGTCACCTATTAATCTGAATCAGTAACAGTGTTTGCAAATCACAATGTCCTACTAATAAGGATATATTCTATCCATATTTTTAAACACAAGAATCAATATAAAACACTGTAACTTACAGTGAACAAACAACGTACTTCAGTCTTTAATTTGCAGTATTTGTCTAAGAATTAAAAGTGGGAATTCCATAACAGTTTTAGACAAGAAAGTAATCTGGATTTTGTTGCACGACTTCTACCTGCACTGGACATTTCTTGATGTGGGCTATCAATATCAATTTAAAGTGTTGGAGGAAAGCTCTAGTCCTTTCTGTCAAAGAAAAACAATTCTATATATTTCTCCGTGGTGAATTTCGTATATGCATTTTATACATTTCCTTGTTCAACATTAAATCATACCGAGTACATCAATATAACAGAGATGACTCATTCCAACATAGAACAAATGCTTTTACTCTTTCTAGATGTGTGGCCAATTACACACATTGCCTCTAGCACCAAGATATATCTAAACAATATATCAAGAGTTGTCGTCATTAGCAACAACCATTTTCTTGTTAAAATCTGCATTTGTACTTAATCAAGTTCGTCGGTTTTTTCTATAGAACTTCTTTTTAATTCTGCTTCAGAATGATAGGACTTCCATTTTTGCTCTTCCTCGGCCAAGAACAATTTTCAGATGGAGAATGGATTTAGACATTGATTTCACATGTTAGAAAAGTTTAAATCTGTATATACATATTTAAATTGTCGATGGTACTGGTAAATCGGAATTAGCGCTAAGCATGTTAACGAGAAAAAATCTAAACAAATTAAAAGAGGCTGGTATTGTGCCGAAAACCCACCATCTGCCAGACTCGTACACCGTCACAAAATTGTGTGCATTCTATTCTCCACTGCTGTCTGTTGGGTGAAATGGAAAACTGACCCATTCCCAAAATCAAACCCATCGCGTTGACGCGCACACTAAATCTTTGTCGCGACTTGCTTGGCTGTGGAGATGGTGCGGGGGCATTCAAAATTAATCTCCAACATCTTTCGTGGGACTGCAGAGTCATGTCGTCCTGTAGTGTGTTCCACAGAAGGTATTTATTTCACTCTTGTGATGACACCTGTTGTCATGGCCGACCATTACAATTGGTGCGATTTGGCCAATCTTATGTGTCGTCGGCTACTTGTACAGCAGCCCTACAGGACAGAGGTCAGACAAGATTTAATAGGACATGTCATTTAATGAGTTTCGACTCTAGGATGAGGGAGAAACAACGTCTGCAGCTTGCCAAACTGTCTTTACAATGAAGGACTGTTGCTCAAAGCGTGGGGGGTTCAGATCTTTAACTAGAGAAAACTTCACCTTGGAGCTAGTGGGTACAAATCAATTTAATTGGGCCACACTCCAAGAGTTGGTGTTTGGTCTGCACTTTTTATATCAGTGCAAATAGATTCATTTTGGGCACCGCCGACCTGACTGCTGTTCAAATGTATGAGAAATGACAACCAGAAATGCAACAAGATCAGGAACAAATGTATTATTTTCTCTACCTGTAATGTATGATTTAAAGCGACAAGAGTCTTAAGTTGCCATGTGACAATTAAGAATACATTTAATTATTAGTTTTTTTATTATTTTTTGTTTTATTTCACAGAGCGTTTCCAGTGCTACATTTCAGAACCATAGCTGTCGATTCTGAAATGTGAATGCAGCAATCTTCCTAACGTTTGATTTGTTTCCTTGATTGGATCTGTGTAAATTAATGCTTGCTCACTGACAGACCAGAAAAGCGCGATGCAGTCATGGAACAGTCAATGCATTTTGCAGTTGCTATGGAGGTATATAGGTATGAGTCACTGTACTCACTGGTCAAGAGATCCCCATAGAGTAGGAGGCCAACACACACACACACACACACAGGCTACATGCTCTGGTGGCGCTAGGACGTTTTGATTGGGGCAGGAAAGACGAGGCTAGGTGGTGTTAATCATCGAAGAACGGTCACTCGACACATGACTGCCAGCTCAACTGACATGCGTTGACGCATCCCTGAATCATTCTTCGGGGGTTCTAATGGGGGTGCTTTAGTCCCGCTTCGCCTGTCCCGGCGCTGCCCAAGGGGTTCATGAGGGCAGCCTGCTCCTTCACATTGCAGGGGAGATCGGGGAGAGTTGTAACGCTGGGTTAGTTGTGACACTGTCAGTTTGACCAATCAGAAAAGAGCTTGTGTCATCATTATCGTGTACTCCCAATTCCTTTCTGAGCTCATGGGAGAAGTGGCAGGTCTCTGTGGGCAACATTCTGGATTTTCCAACCAAGACAGATTCTTAAGTAAGAAAGTAAAATTTATAATCAAGATTTTTTTTTTGCCTAGCGTTCATTGTATTGTAGATACAAGGGTATGACTTACATAATCTAAAGTAACATCTCCAGTCAAATTTGATGCTTTGCATTCATGCTAACTTCAAACACACATGCAAAAACTGTTAGCTATGTAATGGCTGCTTGAGGTGGGAATATTTATAACAGTTCATTAAAAGTGTTACAAACATCCCCTTATGGCAGCTATTAAGATTTGCCACCACTGTGACAGTGATTCAACTCTTATGTGACACATGCACATTCAGGAATACAGTCCACACACACACATAACAGGAACCCAGTTCAGTGGAGGTGGCTGTTTCATTGAACAGATGTCTTACAATACAGTCTTACACACACAAACACACATAGCAATTGCTTTTGTGCTAAATCATTTTTTTGAGGAAATAAGTGTTTTTTGTGTGTTTAAATTGTTCACTTTATTCAAAACTGTTATTGTTCAATAATGTCCTTGCATTAACTGGATAGTGTGGCTCTTATTACCTGTCGTTGTTACATCTATATCCAGCCAGTGTTACAACCCACCCCAGTTGTGGGGTAGATTGTAACAACGGAACTATTTGCATTTGACGTTTACTCACATAATCTGTGATTGTGTAGTCGGTGTCCAAGTGAGTTTAATTTGTAGCAGACACGTTTGGGTTCGTGTATAAAAGGTTGAGAGATCTAGCAGGAACATCCACAGGGTTACTGACGCTCAAACAAGTGTTACTAACATTCCCGGTCTCCCCTATATCACCAATCAGGTAAAAATGAATAAAAAAACTTCAGGAATAATTGCTGGAGTACTAGCCTGCATATACATGTGTGTATAGTACCACTTGTGCATCTTCATTTACATGCGACAAAGGATAAATTGTTTTGACATGCGCTTAAGTCGCTCTTCAATTGCAGATAATGACTCGATTCTCGTTCTGTGATCTTCGTGCATGTATGAGCCACCTGCACCGATATTAAACGAGTGTTTAGTTTGTGATGTTTTTCCCCAATATTGGAATACACAGTAACTCATTTACACTTTTGTGTAGCCGTAATGTTTGAGATAAAAGCATGGGAAAGATTTGTATTAAGAATTCAGTTGTTTCATGGCCGTCATTTTAAGTAAACGTTCTACAACCAACATGTATGGGTTCATTAGAACTACATTCTGAGGTTTCGAGTTTGAAATACCATTTACTAATTTGAATGGCTCTTTGTCAGAATTAATGTTCTAATTTCAATTATAACATTGAAAAATGAAAAGCCCACGAGAGCAATAATTGGTTCCAAAATGATTACAACTTTGATGTTAATGTTGCAATAGGCCGAATCAGCGGCTGCCGACAAATTATTCGAGATGAAAATTACACCTTTAGGATAAGTCGGTGACTGACAGCGACCTCTAGTGGACAATATGGATTGGTTTTAGCATTTCTAAATGATAAAACAAGCCATGACAATTTAATCAACAAATCCCTCCTGCAATTTTAAAATGAGTGAACTTCAGTAAAACTTCAGTAAAAAAAATAGTCTATAAATGAGAAACAACTGCATGGGTAAAATAATTTGTCCCGCCTAACCATCTTTGTGAAATTCCGCACGATAAAAACTAGCATGGTGTCCATCTGCCTAAACGTATCACTCCCTATACTTCGGGACACTCTTAAGAATGGGTAAACGCGCGAATGGATGGACGGGAGAAATAATGGATTAATCTCAATTTTAGCGAGGCCCTGGTGTCTTTTCTGAAACGCCGCCATGATTAGCATAGTCCCAACCCCATCGATTGGGCAGAAAGACTATCACCACTCTCACCCAAAAGGAAAACATAATTCCAACCTTGAGTTAAACATGCGGACGTTCAACGTTTTAGGTATGAGCGCAGTCCTCATTTCCAACGTCACGTAGGCCCATGAATTAAACCATTACTCTCCTAGCGGCAACCCTCAATTACTCGTACATGCTTTTAGCATTTGGCAGGTTGGGCCAGCTGTCAAACTTTTGGCAACGTCTGAGCTCATAAGTATTAGTTTTGTTTTTTAGGGTGATGCAATGTGTTACCCTTTCATAGGACTCTGCATCAAACCACGATTTAAATGGTTTTCCCCAATGTGGTATGAAGTATATTGGTTTTTGACAGGTTAAGGGTATTCTGTCCTTTGGTCAAGTCAAGAAAACCTGTATTAAATTAAACCACTTTCATATTCCATTGCATTTTTGATAGAGACATTGGATTAAACATACATGTAGCAGACGTGGTCTTATTCAGAATAAAACAACAAGCCATTATATTGTCCAAAATTCTATAAAACAGTGTTTATTTTGAAACAGTTAAAGAAAACACCAGCAACATAACTCTTTAAAAACGATTTATACCTCGTATTCACAAACGTGCAAGTGCTTCGCGGTTGAGCGTGTTGTATAAGATACTATGTCTGCCCTAGTGTAGTCTCCCTTAATGTAACACACATTGACTATACACTTCATGTAAAATTTCTGATGCAGGTACTATGAGTGGTGTTCATTCAGTTTAACCTTTACCACGTTCACTTTCAAAATGTTCTCGAAGAGATTATACACAGAAAAGTCGTGATGGCCAACTTGCCATGTACTTTTCGTACGTTTAATTTCTAGCACATCATGTTGTATTTGAAAGTTCCGGAACGAGAAACGTATTGAACGCATAAATCATTCTGTGCAATCTGGTCGGACTCCCAGGATCGAATTGATGGAAGGGAAAAAGAACCAATGAGAATTGGGACCTCCCCTTGATGTTTCTGAAGAGACTGCCAATGAGAGTTTGTAAAATGGCCGCGTGCAGCTCCGCTACTTCAACACAAGCTTTCTGTTACAAACAATGCAAATCAAACAAATTTTAAACACTTCGAAAGTCCTTGAACAAAACACAACTTTAATATGAGTTGTGGGGAGTTGTTTTCCCATGCTGCTCTGTATTCCAACGATGGCCAGACTTTCTTTGAGGAAACTTTTTATTTTCTTCCTCTGCCTATCAGCTGTACTTTTTCTTCTGATTTCGCTGCAGGTATTTATAATTAAATGTCTGTACTTATCTATCAGGAACTTTAACACTGTAGCCTATACGGCTAATATACATGAGTGAACCTAGTGGTTATAGTTGTATCATCAAGAGCGTGGCGCTAAATACCAAAAGCTTTTAGTGCACATTTGCATAATATAGATTTTTGTAGATTCCCATCTTTTATTTGCAGGCAGGCAAATCTTCCCTCTAGAACCTCATTTCCATCTGCTTGATCTATCTGATACTGGAATTAAACCTATAACCTCTTTACACATATGGTCTTTATTTACTTTTCCCCCAGAGTTAACCATGTCAAATCCATATAATTTACTAAATCCATGAAATCATTAGTCTGTTGGTCTTTTTAAATGTTTTAGACAATGCTAATTTTATCGCATTCCGTTACCATATTTCCTTAAATGTGGATTTATATCAGCCTTATGGAATTCATAAAAAGGTATTACCTTTATAATAAACAGGTTATTTCATTTTTACAAAAACAGCCTGTACATTGACACAACGACTCAGTTGTGTATTGGATAAAATTAAATATGAATACTGCAGCTTAAAAAAATATTCACTAAAGAAAAACAAACAACATTGCATCACAAAAAACACTTCTCAGTTAATTAAACAGATCATTATGCATTCTAACATTAGAAATGGGCGGTGGAAAATAGAAGCGACCTGTCAGGCTGCAGATAACACATTCCTGTGTTGCTTGGGGAAATGTGATTGCATGTAATATATTTTATGGGAGAATTACCATAACCTACATAATTGAAAACCCATAAATCCAAAATGGCTCTGCATTTATTCCAATGTGAGTATTGAAACATGATTCCCTTTTGTGCAGGTGATGGTGGAGCTGGGTCAGTTTGAAAGAACGGTGCCCAGACTTCCGCCAAGAGACCTACACGAGGCCGGAAAGCGACGTCATTCCCAGGGCCGCGGCGTTTTGGCCGGCGAGAAGACATCCCCGGTGGAGCGGAGGGCACCGTACCCCTACATCGTGTGGTGGTCCCCGCTCACAGGAGAGACTGGACGGCTTGGCGAGTGTGGGACGAACAAATGCTTCTTCACCATCAACAAGACCTTCTACTCACACCCTTCCACGCAGGCCTTCTTATTCTATGGTGAGACCTTCGATTTAAACACGGACTAGTTAATACCTGTTTTGGTGTAATCTGCTTCGTAAATGGTGTGTTTTCATCATGATTTGTTCCAAGACCATACAGTAGGGCCAGACCCAGTCTTTGATGTCAAATGTACACTAGAGGGAGCCATTGTACTGTGGTTCCATGCAGATGGGATGGCTCAGAAATTCATGCCTATTATTGTGAGGTCAACCATTGTCAATGGGTTTACATGGAAATAATTAATCCTATGGCACCTTCTTCTGAAATATTGAGGAAAGATACAATTTTAATAATGTTAAGGTGTCAGTTAAAAAAAAAATGGTAAAAGCAAAAGTCCCCAAATCACCAGCAATCCAGGCAAAGTTTGTTTTACTTAGGAAGCCTGATTCCATATTTTTCCAACTGCAAACAAAGACAAGTTAGGTGTGGTATTTTTGTACTGTACGGGGACCTTTTTAGAACAACGTTATATTTACTCATTTGCATTGTTTGGGTCCCTTTACTTATGACATTATTACATTCTCACTGAATATTTGTAGACAGCCCAGTACAGCAGTGAAGTGCTACTCGACTGCTGCAAGGAGGAAGGCCGTGCACTTTGTTCAAGAGGATATCCAGGACGAATATATTTGAAAACCTCTGACAGGAAACCCTTCATATCTCCCTCAATAAACACTGCAAGGCAGGAAAGGAAGACATAATACTGCTACTTAATCTTACTTCAGATTTCAGAGTTGGCTCATTGCAATCACAGATAAGCTGAGTGAATGGATATAAATCAGTCAACATTGTACGTATTTACTCTACTCAGGCCGGCAGCTAACCTAGTGTTTAAAACCAGGTTGCTTGTTCAAAGACCAGAGAACAAAATCTGTGGAGAAGAAAAATGCTAATAGATATTGTGTTAGGCACTTGGACCTAATGGGTTCAGAGTGGAAGTCAATAATGACTGAAGCCCTGACGTGACCCCCCCACTAGGATGTGCAAAATACACATTTCAATCATGCCACACACTCGTGTAGGTTACGCTCTTGGACATGTTTTATCTTCTAACCTATATATGCACCTTGTGCACGGACTGGTCACAATCAACTTTCTGGTTTGGGCTTTTATCATGAAGAGAAGATGTGACTTAGATTAATATTGTTTTCATAAAATTAAGATGCATAACTCGGCTATCATTAAACTGTTACTACATGTCTAGTATTTACCAGTTGTTTACAATTCAGCTCAAAGTACAACTAAGGACATTTTAATTAACCCCATGGGGTTTAATAGTAACAAGCTGTGCAATAAAGTTAACAGTCTTTAATAATTTAAAATATGGAGTAGCCAAAGTGTATATTTATATTCTGTATAGCACATTTAGCATTAAATTAATGTTAAAAAATTCTAAGGTATTATATTCATTTAACTGGCTAACGTAATGTAAATAAGAGACATTTTGTGTAATTATGTGAAGCATGCTAACCCACATATAAATTAGCATTGTAATCAACAGCAATCAAAATAGTTCCTCGTATTTAGGTTAAAGATACATGATACATCTGTTTGGTATTTCACAGGTCAATTAAATACAAGATATGAAGTTACTTTCATTTACTTCCATTTCAAGAAAACTTAATTGCTTGGCCTTTCTGCCCTCCTGTTTGCTTGAAATCCAATCCGTGCTTACAGACTGGCATCTCAATCACAGCAACTCCTAATCACTAATCTGATTTTATATTTGAATATATTTTACATTTCATAAGGACACACAGATGGTAAAAGACGGTAACCAAAAACAGCACTAAATGTCTTCTGATACGTTTCTTGAAAATTACAAAATGCTGGTAGTTAACAGATTTACTAACTAATACGTTTCCAGTAACATACCCTCCTTTTGCCATGCTTTGAAATCCACACTAATTACCGCCTCTTTAATCAAACCAGGTACTGACTTTAACATTGAGAGCCTGCCACTGCCCAGGAGAGGGCACCACCAGTGGGCACTGTTCCACGAGGAGTCGCCCAAAAACAACTACAAGCTCTTCCATGAGCCCACCATCACCTTATTTAATCACACGGCCACCTTCAGCCAACACTCCCACCTGCCTCTCACCTCTCAGTTTCTGGAGAACCTGGACCTCCTCACATCCCAGACACATCTCGTCCCCCTCACCCAGAAGAATAAACTGAGGAAGACACTAGCCCCAGTAGCATACGTCCAGTCAGACTGCGACACTCCATCGGACCGGGACACGTTTGTGAGCGAGTTGATGAAGCACATCCAGGTCGATTCCTATGGCCAATGCCTTCACAACAGAGACCTCCCTCCCCTGCTAAGGGAGTCAACTGCCATGGATGAGCAAGCATTTTACCAGATCTTGGCCCAGTACAAGTTCGTCCTGGCCTTTGAGAATGCTGTCTGCGATGACTACATCACAGAGAAACTGTGGAGGCCTCTTAAACTTGGGGTGGTCCCAGTATACTATGGGGCTCCCAACGTTTGGAAATGGCTGCCAAGCAATAGGAGCGTGGTTTTGGTCGTCCCAGATGAGCCCCCAGAAAAACTGGCTCAGTATCTTAAGAGGCTAGATGAGAATGATTTGGAGTATTCCACATACCTGGAGTGGAAGTTAAAACATGAGGTCTCCAACCTGAAGTTAGTAAAGGAGCTCAAGGAACGCCCGTGGGGTGTCCAGGATCTGACACAGGAGAACTACATAGACATATTTGAATGCATGGTTTGCAACCGGGTATGGGAAAATATCGACAGAAGAAAAAAGGTAACTTTTACGGGTTTAATGATTCTGTTGCCATTCCTCTGAGATCCTTTTTTTGGTGTTTCATGATGTTCTCAGTATGATTATTTTGTCAGTAAAGAATGGATTAATGTTGAAGGGCACCCATGAGCTGATGCCAAGCTTTTCTTCCTAGACATTATGATTCACATTTGTTAAATTTTAAGACTGTAATGCAATGTTGTATTTAGGACAACATAGAAAAGACTTTCCAGTACATTGTCATTTTCTAATGTCTCTGTGTATGGTATTTTTGCCTTCTCAACAGGGTCTTTTTCCAAAAACATGGCAAGCAGAGAGAAACCACTTGGAATGTCCACCTCCGAAGACATTTGACTTTGCTTCAGTACCTAGCAACCGTACGACTTTGCAAGGAATTTGGACTTCAAGTTACGAGCAGTCCAAGAAAGAGGCTAGAGCATTGCGGCGCTTGGCTGAGAGGAACAGGAATTTCACAGTCGCACAATACTGGAAGGAGGTATTCACTGACTAAAACATTACTACGCACATAGAAATGACCCTTTCTGTAATACAGCATCATACTGGTATGTTATCCATAGTTATCCAGAACTTCATGCAATTCTGTAAAACTCAGAAACACTATGAAATGGGATTTACACATGCCGTCTGGAGCCCACAGCTAATACATACACTTTGATGAATGTCCAAAACATTGTTTACATTTAACCAAGCTATCTTTTAACCAAATGTTCCTTCGGGAGTGTACGCCTCTAATCTTTGTATGGTTTAAAGCCACAATGTCAAATATTTTGTACTATTATATTTTAAAGAAATAAAATTAATTAACATTTTCAAGGTTTACTGATTTATCAAGTAGAAATTATGCAGATGTATAGCATAACACTGATCTGACAAACTGTATGCATTTTGCTTAGGATGTACACAATTTAATTAAAAATTATGGTGCTACAAAATATCTGAGAAAAAAATCCCATCTAGTTGACCTGACACATCACTGACACGGAGCTCGTCCTTTGGCAGACACCACTGAAGTGTAAGGAAAACGTGTAGGGAAAACAACAAACTGTTTGGCAAAAACATGTTGCGTTTGGGGCTAACCAAGCACATGGCTAACCAAGCACATGGCTAACCAAGCACATGGCTAACCAAGCACATGGCTAACCAAGCACATGGCTAACCAAGCACATGGCTAACCAAGCACATGGCTAACCAAGCACATGGCTAACCAAGCACATGGCTAACCAAGCACATG
>JACXGJ010001349.1:17500-86635 GCA_016801105.1 Esox niger | reverse complement strand
CCACCCTCGTCCCTAGTCTACTGCTTCAACCACCCTCGTCCCTAGTCTACTGCTTCAACCACCCTCGACCCTAGTCTACTGCTTCAACCACGCTCTACCCTAGTCCACTGCTTCAGCCACCCTCAACCCTAGTCTACTGCTTCAGGCGACAGCAACACAGGTATCAAAACGACAATGTTATATCCGCACTAAGTTAAAATATTCTCACAACACATAATTTTTATTGTGAGTATATACCCCTCAAAATGTCTGTGCCTGTCACTACAGTGAAGATTCTAGAAGACACCAATCAAAGACGAGAATTCAACAATATTGTATATTAAGGACACTTCTGACATGATGTAATGCTGACGTGATACACTCTAGAGCAAGAAAATGTTTATTGCAATTGATATTGCATTGTTGTGGCCTTACTGATGGAGTGCTGCAGAGATGGTTGGCAGGTTATTTTATATATCAGCAGAGAAGCTCTGTAAGAGTAGCCATTTGGGTTCTTGGCTTTCTCCCTGACTGAGACCCTTCTTGCTCTGTTATTTAGTTGGCTGCACAGCCATCTCTAGGAAAAGTAATGGTGGGTCCAAATTCCTTTCTTTTCACAATGATTGAGCCCACTGTGGTGCTGCGAACTTCCAGTGCTTAACATTCTTTTGAAAAACTTCCCCAGATCTACACCTCAATATATTTATATCTAAGCAGTCTGCAGAGACTTCCTTGGACTTCATGTCTTGGCTGGGCTCTGACATGCATTGTGAAGAGCGGGATCTTGTATGGACAGGTATGTTCCTTTTTAAATCCATTGAATTTGCCACAGGTGCTCTCTGTAGAGGACAGAATTGAAAGAGAATGAGTAGACATGTAGTACTTTGATAACCTTCATCACAGTCTATGTATTAATTGTATTATGAAGGGCGGTAAGCTTCAGTTAAAAACAAAGTTAATTGATTAGAAGCCTGCTAAACTAATTACGAAAATGTATCCATGATCCAGTGAAATAAATTGCCTTAACTGTGTTAGACCAGGCCACAATAGAGACATCTTGTTTTCCTGGTATGTCCACTGAGCTGAAAAACAGAATTTGGGAACTGACCAGGGAGGTATGTAAGGTAAACTGATTTTTTATTAATAAAAAAAACCCATGGCACTTGACTTGTTCACATGACGAATACATTGAAATAAACACCTGTTATTGTTGTTCGAGAGTTTTCTTTTCCTGGTTATTTTTCAAGTTCAAGAGACACCTCAGAGATGACCAATACACACGGATGTGTCTGAGATTAATTTGGAGTGCTATAGCAAAAAGTCTGAATACTTATGTAAAGTCCCCTCCAAATGTATTGGAATGGACAGGCAAATTTCTTTGTTTTTGTTGGTCACTGAAGACATTTGGGATTAAGATCAAACCCCTTGCTTACAATAACTGCCTCAAGCCTGCGACCCATCGACATCACCAAACTGTTGCATTCTTCATTTGTTATGCTATTCCAGGCGTTTACCACAGCTTCTTTTAGTTTTTGTTTATTTCAGGGTGTTTCTCCATTCAGTCTCCTCTTAAGGAGGTGAAATGCATGCTCTATTGGGTTACGGTCAGGTGATTGACTTGGCGAAACTAATACCTTCCACCTTTTCCCTTGATGAAGTCCTTTGTTTTGTTGGCAGTGTGCTTTGGGTCATTGTTCTGCTGCATGACAAACTTCCTGCCGGTTAGTTTCAATGCATTTCCCCGTAAATTGGCAGACAAAAAATGTTTCTGTACACTTCTGAATTTATTCTGCTGCTACCATCATCAGTTACATCATCAATAAATACTAATGAGCCTGTTCCAGAAGCAGCCATGCACGCCCAAGTCTTGACCATGCTTCACAGATGAGCTAGTATGCTTCGGATCATATGTAGTTCCTTTCTTTCTCCACACTTTGGCCTTTCCATCACTTTGTTCGAGATTAATCTTGGTCTCATCAGTCCATAAGATTGTGTTAATTTACTTCTTTGCAAATCTTGCAATCTGGTCTTCCGATTCTTACTGCTAATGAGTGGTTTGCATCTTGTGTTGTGGCCTCTATATTTCTGCTCTCTGAGTCTTCTTCGAACTGTGGATTGTGATACCTTCACCCCTGCACTGTGGAGTTCGTTGGTGATGTCACTTACTAATGTTTTGAGGGTTCCCTCACAATATTTCCGTCATCAACTACTCTTGTTTTCCTTGGCCGACCTGTTCAACGTCTGCTGCTCATTACACCAGTGGCTTCTTTCTTTTTCAGAAAATTCCAATTTGTGGTGCTTGCTATGCCCAATGTTTGTCCAATGGCTCTGGTCGATTTTCCTTCTTTTCTCAGCTTGACAATGGCTTGCTTTTCTCCCATAGGCAGCTCTCTGGTCATCATGTTGGTTCATCCTCTTTAACAAGAAATGCAGTCTTTATAGGTTTAATTAAACCAAGGATGGAAACTTAGACTAGTCATGCAGAACTATTTAATGTTTGAACAATCAACCTAAAAGGCAACACTTGGGCAACAAGAAACATCTGTCAGTCACATGTTCCAATAGTTTTGCTTGAAAAATGGGTGGGTTCAAACAAAGGCTGTCTTGTCCTGAGTTGTTTAACACATCTAGATGTGAATACCAGGAAATGAAAGCTGAAATTCTGAACTCTTGTCTCATATAGATCTTTAGATCTGAAACCCAAATGTCTTCACAGAACAACAAAAATAAAAGCAATTTGCTTTGCCGTTCCAAGACTTTTGGAAGGGACTGTACATGAGATATTTCCATTTTTATTTTTATTCTGTGTAGAGTGATGGTGGAAAAAGGAGTCTGAATACTTTCTGAAGGTGTATAACAGAACCAATGACACATTTTTGTCTTGTGTGAGCTTTCCTTTCAGGGTCAAATAACATCAGCGTTCTCTAATCTGCAGGACTAGCACACTTCCTTATTTCAGATATAATAACAGGTGTCAGGCACTTTAATAGAATCTCTGTCATATAGCAGTTTGGCATAACAATTCAAGTTTGAAACTGAGTGGCGTTGATTACATGAGGCACATACAGGCACGTACACGACATTGTAGACAATTTTCGGAGATATAAAAAATAAATACGAAATGATATAATTAAAGCACTCAAAATATTAAAAAATTATAAAAAGTCACAAGCAAGCACATTTTTCTTCAAGAGAAACTTCCAGTAGTGCGCTAAATTCATTAATGTGCTCAAATGATTTAAGTCTGAGCTAATTTTATGGCTCTTTCAACTTCTCTGGTGCAAAGGTGTTATCTTGTTCAGAAGACATTCTTGGCTATTTATTAACTCATATTCTCCTATTATAATTAAGTGTTTTAACTTGATGAACGATTTGAGAAATTCAATACGTTTCTTCAAGGAATAGTCCTCTCGATGTGCCCAACCCACGATTGTCTTTTTGCGTAATGGAAGGAAATCGCGTCTCAACTGTCCGCAAAAAAGGACATTGGCGTATGCATAGCAAGAAGCTGAAAAATGTGAACCTGTGTTTTATGTACGCAGCAGGAAGATAGTGGGCTGAAGTGCCATGTAGTTTAATTATGAACAAGCGTGGATCCATACAGTTATGTTGATAGTCAGGAAACAAAAAACACTTCTAATTGCGTTTGTAACCCATACAGTAGGTTAATGCTATGAACGGCTCAGTGGAGTATACCCAGCTACTCTGAGTTACTTATAAGAAGAACCCTTACCCATTATGGCCATATAAGCCTCCCATATTGTTTACTGCTTACATAACACGCACTGTACAGTAGGCCTACCTTTAAAATAACATCTGATATTGAGGACCTGAGAGGTGATGCTGTTAACCCCGGTTCCTGTTGTGTAGCTGAGCACGTGATTTCAGCCTCGGTCTTGATGCTGTCACTGCTTTTCTACTAGGCGCACAGGGCGCATTGGGGGTGGTTTCACCTCCACGCCTAGCGAACAGAAGTGGATTGGAATTTCCCTGTCTGCCATTTAAAAGCCCCACGCTAACGGTGGCGCAGCAGGCCGACTGCACGGCGAAATATGTAGGCTAGGAGGACAGAGTGCGCTGACACGGTGTAGGCGGGTTAAATGGGAAATCTGATGGGCAGTTTGCGCTACAAGGAGCCAAGCACTGTGGAGGAATGCGACTCGACATGGGAGTCGGACTCGGAAAACAACGAGCAGCCGGCTGATGAGGACAGCGGGATATCAGAGAGTGTAAGCCCATCGGAGACAAGGAGATGCGGCGAAAAAGCTGACATGTCCCCTCAGGTAAAAACAAGCATAATAGCGCACAGAAACGCAACCACGCAAAAAGAAAACAGGAAGAATAGCAGCGTTTGGTGAGTTTTTTTTTAGAAAAGGGAAATTGTACAGCTGCACAGTAGTCTCGCTGAAGACGTCAGAATCACAGCCTAATGTCGGGCAGCCAAAAGAAGGGGTCTGCTGTGAAATGTGTTTCAATGTATGCTATAGTCTGGAATGTATAGGCGTATCTAACGTAGGTGATCGCTAATTGCCCAAAAGATAATTGATCGAGAATCGATCTAAGTCATTCTTCAAGAGTATGCAGGCTATTGTATCTTAACATATTTCCCAAATTTTATGTCAGAATGTTCACTGAAAGGATATACATCGATATGTTGTTTGATCAGAGCAAGGGGTGTGCTGGGCGGGAGTAAAACAATGACCTGATAAAGGTGACCCTGAATAGGGTCAAATTGGGGGACCAGCTTTCTTCCTTTGATTCGTGCCAATGTCACATTGTGCTCATTACACCAAGATACTGTTGTGAATAAAATATTGTCTATTTCTTCATTTAAAATACATTTGAGGTTCTTATATTTGTCACGTTCCAAGCTCCACGTGCTCATGGGTTGTGGTGGGAAATATTTTTTGTTACATGTCCTAATTCTCCCCTAGACACCCTCAAAGAGTGGGTGTAGCGGCAGGCTTCAGGCGTCAGACGTCAGCCATTACTGAGCTACATTACGTTTTTTTTATAAATGATGCCTAATGAGTCAATGACTTTGAAGGACAGCATCCCTGCTGGTCTTGGACTGTTAGTATACCAAAAGATCCATAACATTAGAATTGCTTTTAGAGGGGAACAGTTGGTGGATGATTTTACCTAAACCAAAAATAATGTTGAATCTGCTTTACTCCAGCTGGTTAACAGCTGTTTGTGGGATTGAGTGTCACTCTGGGATTATCAGAGAATCAACCTTTTAACAAAACATCCTAACACAGTTCATATCATTGTGTTTTTTGGAGTCAGAGTTAATTCACCATATTTATTCCTTATCTCCTCTCCCCTTTCCACTAATAGCTCTCTGATTCTGACTCTGAGTCCAGCACAAAGATCAAGAGGAGCTTTTATGCGGCAAAGGATCTTTACAAATATCGCCATAGTTACCCGGTATGCTTTGGACACACACACACACACACACACACACACACACACATACACATACAAAGGCAGACACACAAATCCAGACACATACACTAGCTTGATACTTCCTGAATTAATTTTCATCCTGTCCCTCCCTAGAACTACAAGGAGTCACGGCAACCTAATGAGTATCGCAACCTCCGCTTCTACCTGAACAAGATCCCTCTAATACCAGACGGTCAGTAAACACAGCATTCCTTTGCATTAACCCAAAATGAATCAAACCAACAGACTCTGTCTCCAAAGGCTGTGAGTATGAATCGTATGACTCGAATAGCTTGAATGAATGTCTGACTTGATTCTTACCCCTAACAATCCTTGCACACAGGCCTCTTGCAGTCTGGCTGTGATAACAGAGGCTGTTCAGGTGTAATATGAAGGCATGTTAGTTGAGCAACTTGTCAGCAAAGGTTTGCTTCTTGTAGCGGTCACACAAGCAGCATAGTTCCACTGTACAGTCAATGTGTTGTCCCATCACAACAAAAACAACAACAACAGATGGATCCAGTGCACGGCTGAACATCTCATCATCAACATTACATCAACCTCCTGCTGATCAGACTTTTACTCATGCTTGTACACACGCGCACATACGCACGCACGCACACGCACACCGCAACACACAACAGGAGGAAATTTCCTCAAGGCTTAGAGAATTTTGATTGGCTTTGATTTGACCAGAGGTCTCCAGAGGATTAAGAGCTGATCTACTGTTTTACACTTGCTGTCAGAACCGCAAATAAATGCATGCGCATATAAACACACACACACACACACCCACATATATATATATATATATATGACTTAAAATATACCGTGTATGCTTTTTTTCTTGAATCACTTACACTGAACATAATTATAAACGCAACACTTGTTTTTGCTCCCATTCATCATGAGGAGAACTCAAAGATCTAAAGACTTTATTTATGTACACAAAAGGCCTATTTCTCTCAAATATTGTTCGCATATTTGTCTAAATCTGTGTTACTGAGCACTTCTCCTTTGCTGAGATAATCCTTCCACCTCACAGGTGTGGCAAATCAAGATGCTGATCAGACAGCATGAGTATTGCACAGGTGTGCCTTAGACTGGCTACAATAAAAGGCCACTCTAAAATGTGCAGTTTCACTGTATTGGGGGGCTCTGGGGGGTCCGGAAACCAGTCAGTATCTGGTGTGACCACCATTTGCCTCACACAGTGCAACACGTCTCCTTCGCATAGAGTTGATCAGGTTGTTGATTGTGGCCTGATGAATGTTGGTCCACTCCTCTTAGATGATGAATGGGGGCAAAAACAAAATGTTGCATTTAGAATTTTGTTCAGTGTATGAGATTTACCGATACTTTTCTAGGTATCTTCATTGAGGAGATCCTGACCAAATGGAGGGGAGATTATGACAAACTGGAGCACAACCATACCTACATACAGTGGTAAGCAGGCGTTACACTTACTATGAGCGTGTACAGACTATATCAGTTGTCTTGACAGCAATTTTATTTACAACATTTTTTGATTTTTGTCTGCATGGTTTTGGACCAGCCAAGCTCAGTCAAGTACAAATAAAGTATCTGAATCCAGGTTTCTAACATGGATGAGCATAGAAAATAGTCTTATCCTTATTTTTATTAGCTATTAAAACAGAACTGTATACTCTGTGACCTACATAAAACCAGGAGAAAAGACCACTGTGAGTTTTGATATGCTGCCAATTTCACTTCCTCCCTGTAGTGCCAGCCTTATTATTCCTTGCTGTCTCTGGTTCTCTTTCTGACAGAGATGATCATTAGCATAATATCAATTAGTGGCAGTAAGCTGAAGTGAGCTTGTGTTGACAGGTGGCTGGCACGCCTTGAATTGACTTAATATGAGGGGTATGAGGGAAAGAGGAAAAGGTTTGCATGGAAAACTTAAGGTTGGAATACAGGAAATAATCATTCAATTCTCTCTCTCTTTGGCTTGTTTAAAGGCTTTTCCCTCTGAGGGAGCAAGGGCTGAACTTCTATGCTCATGAACTCACTCAGGAGGAGATCAAGGTAACTACTGTCAATTCTTAAAAAAACATCTCATCTGAAACTAAACGGTTCTGTTTTGATTGATCAGCACTCCAAAGGGATTTACAGGAATTTTGAATGATGTGGTATCTTCTAATAATTCCAGCTTATCTTTGCTATGTTCTTCAGGAATTCCAAAGTACTCGGGAGGCAAAGCGGAGATTCCTGCTGGCATACACACTTATGTTGGATTTTTATGGCATCAAACTCTTGGATAAGAGTGGCAACGTTGCCCGAGCTTCCAACTGGCAAGAACGCTTTCAGCACTTGAATGAGTAAGTGATATACAGACACACACACACACACACACACACACACACACGTCTCTCACTCATCCCTCATGCAAGGCTGTTGGAGTTGCTTTGGTGAAGAGCAACCTTGTTTACTACCTCTCTCACTCTCTCTCCACAGGTCCCAGCACAACTACCTGCGGATCACGCGCATCCTCAAGTCTCTGGGTGAGCTGGGGTTTGAGGCCTTCAAAGCCCCGCTGGTGCGTTTGCTGCTGGACGAAGCTCTGTGTCGGGCCACTCTGCCCAACATGCTTCACAGCACGTTGGAGTACTACGTCTACACCATCCGCCTTCGGTCCCACCGTCGCAACCTGCTCCGTTATGCCCGCCGGCACTACCAGCCGGCCGACACTTTCCTCTGGGGGCCCCCGGCCAGGAGGAGAGGAGGTGGGTCGGACCCGACCCCGGAGAGGGAGAGGAGAGGGGGAGATGGCCGCAGGGCACGGAGTTCACTCACCAAACAGGACTCAGTGGGAAGAGATGGGAAGGGACTCAAGGTCTGCACGGCCTCTACCCAAACTCACCAGGAGGGGGCGAAGGAGAGAGGCAGGGGGAAGAGGGAGGAATACATTGAGACTGTACCACTGTAGGACTGGAGGGAATCATTTTTGAGTCGTTTGTGTGTTGATTGCAGGTAGGGCGGAATTTGGTAGCAATATAGACCCATGCCATGTTTTTATGGAATTAAAAATGTTAGCTAAGTTGAAGTAGCTAAGTTTAGTATGCAGCACAATCTATATAGTTAAATAACTTTTAATGTGTTTTCTCTATCACAATGTATTTTGTCTTTTTGTATACATTGACTGCACTTGGCAATCCACTAATAAGTGTGTAGATCCCAGTGGATAACATGAGGGGCTTAGCAACAGTACAAAAACATCCTGCTTGGTTGGTAGTATGAAACAAACAATGTAATTGACTGGGCAACATGCTGTGTTGAATCTTGCACATTTGACAATCTGTGTCTTCCTATAGAAAATATCTCTGTTACTTCCTGTACTGATCTTCCTATTGGCTGCTGAGCCTGGCCATCAGGTTGAATCATTGGCTGTGGATCCTATCTTCCTACACAGTCTTCTGTAGCTTTTAGAGCAGCCTAGCTAGTCAGATGCACAGGCTTATGAGCTTTTCAGGTATACTGTAATGTGACAGATGGGCTACAGTAATAATCCTTGTGTTACTAGCTACAATGTGAGTGTTGGGCGTGTGCGCACGTGTTTGTGTGTGTGTGTGTGTGTGCGTGTGTGCGCGTGCGATAGATAGTGTTTATACTATCTAAAGTGCCTCTTTTTATTAATCTGTTACTGGTTGTGTGTAACTGATGTGTGTGTTGACCAATTTTTAACTTTTTGTGTATGCATTTGATTTTAGTACCTGATGGGTTTTAGCAACAAATATAAAAAACGGAAGAATTTTCTTTCACGAGAACACAAAGTGAAAGTTTCAGGGCACCGGTATGCGTAGAACATGCAGGTAACTAACACAAGCTGTTTTTTTATGGTACACACTCTTCACATGACCACAACATCACTTTCCACTTAGGTACTGAAAGCAGGACGCTTCTCCTGGGCGTATTCCTGATGGAATTTGAATAGCATCGAAGGATAGCTCCTTTTCTCTGATTATAGTAATATGTGTATGACTGTTACTTTTAGTTTTTTGGGGGGGAAGAGTAAATGCATAACAGTTCAGAGAATATGCACAAGTGTAGTACTAGATACCTTTTCATTTATACAGACACATTTACTTATTCTCCTATTAACACATACCGTATGCTTTATATAAGTAGAACATGTTTTAGGAACTCTTCCTTCTCATCTGGCACTTTCCCCCCCATGACAAGAAGAAGTAGATAGAATGTGGGTGTGGGTGGATTCTTGCTATCTTTGTCATTCTCTGTCCTGTTAGCCTTACAATTGTTGTACATTAGCATATTGAAATGATATGCCAATGAAGACCTATTGATATATTCCTTTGTCTTTCCCACTCTGCCATCTCTAACTGGCAGCTGTGATCATGGATCTCCCTCTGTACATTTCACTGAAATCCCTCTTATATAACCGCTTCTGTCATCATCTCAGCTTATTTACAATATGTAGTAGTTTGGGAGGGGTTGGCATAGTGGACACACAGGGAAGGGACAAGCTGTACTTAAAATGTATGGAATGCTGAAAGCATTTACATACATTCATTCCAGTTTCATCCTCTTCTCCCTCTCTCCCTCTCTGGTTGTCTTTGTAACTGACTGGTCTCTGGATGTGTAGGTTCCCTTCATAGGTATGTTTTGTAAGTTGTATTAATTAATTCTTATGATTTGTAAAAGTGTGGAGCCTCATTTCTGGGGTTGTTGTATTAAAATGTTGCAAATCAATTGTGTCTATACATACATTTTCACTGTACAAATGGGTACAAAAATCTGCTCCTCCAACAGATGGTGTTCTCAAACTCTGTCAGTGACTTACAGTGCCAGAATTTTTTTTACACACCTACTCATTTAAGGGTATTTCTTTGGTTGTACTGATTTACACATTGTACAACCCTGTTTTCAAAAATGTTGGGACGCTGTGTAAAATGCTAATAAAAACAGAATGCAATCATGTGCAAATCATTTTTCTTTATTTCATTGAAAATAGTACAAAGACAAGATGTCAGATATCAGATGTTGAAACTGAGACATTTTAGTGTTTTTGGAGAATTTCATGCTCATTTTGAATTTGATGCCAGCAACACGTTTCAAAAAGGTTGGGACAGGGGCGTGTTTACCACTGTTGCATCACTTCTTTTAACAGCAATCTAAGCATTTGGGAACTGAGGAGACCAACTGCTATAGTTTTGAGAGAGATGTTTTCCCATTTTTTTGCTGCTCAACAATTTGGGATCTCCTTTGTTGTATTTTTTGTTTCATAATGCACCAATTGTTTTCAGTGGGTGACAGTTTTGGACTGAAGGCAGGCCAGTTTAGCATCCAGTCTCTTACTTCGGAGTCATGCTGTTGTAATACGTGCAGAATGTGGTTTGGTATTGTCTTGCTAAAATTTGCAAGTGCTTCCCGGACAATAATTTTTCTGAATGGCAGCATAGGTTGCTCCGAACCTGTATATATTGTTCAGCATTTATGGTTCTGCAAGTCATCCATGCCATGTGCCCAATTGCAGCCCCATATCATCACTGTTGCTGCCTCTGGAACTGTATGCGGATAAAAAGCTGGATGGTCCCACTCCTCTTTAGTCTGGAGGATGTAGTGTCCATAATTCCCAAAAATTATTTCATATTTTGATCTGTCAGATCACAGGACAGTTTTTCATCTTAAATGAGCTCAGGCCCAGAGAAGGCAGTGGCGTTTCTGGACCCTGTTTATAATTATTAAGCAAGTGAGTATTCTGATCATATCATTATTTCTATGCACATTTTCCATCTACAAACCATATAAACTATATTTACGAGGCTGTGTTACATGTTCTAGGCTAAGTTGCTAGGTTACTGTTCCAAGATCCATCTCTGGGGGGAAACTCTGGTGAGTGTAGAATATTAGTTTCACACACAAAAAAAGTAACGCATATAGTTCAAACTAGACTATGTTCATTTGGATCAGAACATGAATGTCCTGAACTGAACAGTACGGTTTATATACATATACCGCTACAGCCCTAATAGATGAGATCCTGGAATTTCTTAATACATTTGAGCCAGTCAATTGTGTTGTGACAAGGTAGGGTTGATATACAGAAGACCATCATTAGTCTGTTCCCACCATAAAGCGTGTGTGTGTTACTTTATATGTTGGCATAAATATTACTTTATTGAGGTTAAGGTTAGGGGTAGAGTTAGATTAGGGTTAGGTTAAGATTAGGATTAGGGTAAGGGATAGGGTTAAGATTAGGTTAAGGGAGAATGCAATTTCTATTTTCTGGTCCCCATGAGGTTAGCTGTACAAACTTCTGTGTGTGTGTGTGTATTGTACACATGTTATGAACTGCTGCTTGGGTGAAACCCTATAGGGCTTTCCTAGTACACTAAAAATGATATCCCCACAATGATTACCCCCCAAAGGTTAAGTCTAAAATGTTAATTATGAATGAATGGCTGTGGTCACATTTTTGAGACCTCATGGTCTGCTCTTATTTATGTATATTGTCCTTGGGAGCTAATAATTCTGGAGGGCCCTTATATTCAATATTGAACTGTGTTGGGGTATTCCATGTTGAGCTGTGTTATGTTATCCTAAGTTGACCTGTGTTGGGTAGCAGTATTGTCTTTCGGTTAATGGTTGCCGCGATATGTAGAGAGCAGTGTGCCCACTGCCCTGATTCATACTGACAGAATGAGGCGTCTCCCTCCTGGAATGGGTGCAGAAGCAGAGGCAGACTCACCCTATATGTGTGTGGTGAAAAGGGGGGAGATGGAGAGCAAGGGAGAAGGGGAGGAAGGTATGAGAGACAGAGAGCTGGGCTTTGTCTTTCTCAGTTGGTGAAGGGTTACAGATAAGAACAAGTGGATGCAATGTCAGAACACTGTGTGTTGTGTATGTATTCGGGTGATGACTTTTTACAAACTCATTTCCCTGTATCATATTTGGATGAGCTTTCATTAAAGATTAGATAAAATCTTAGTTTCAAGGTGATTTGATCAAAAAAAAAACTCATGCACAAAATGATTTAAAAAAAAAAATTAATCAGTTTTTTGCCTTTTTTGAATTCACTGTGAGCAGATATAAAATGTAACACAAGCTTTAGAGTCACATATATACAACATTATATAGGGTTGATACCAAATTAAGCTAAAGTACCCGCTTTGAACAGTTAAACACCTCGCTTATATAGCTGTACCTATACAAAATGTAAAAATGGTTTGTGTGTGACCTTTTTTAATATTTCAATGGAATATACCTCATTTTAGTCATTTATAGTCAAAGGTTCGTCCATTTGTGCGACAGGAAATAATTTTTCAGAACAAAATTGAAAAAGTCATTACCCTAGTACGTATACTTTCCTTACAGACGGGAACCTTTGACATAGCTATCAGTAACATATGTCTTCTCTATTTGATTTTAGTCTCACTGTTTCAATTTCCTCTGATGTTTGGGAAATGGAAAATGCTGCAGGGGCTTTTTCACCAAGTCACCTGATAACAAGTGAGCTACTTCCTGTCAGAACCAGTCCCCCTGTGGGCCCCACAGACTTGTCTCTCAGGCAGAGATAGTGTGATCATTATCCTCAGCAGACACCCACATCTTTTAAAAAATAAATCTGCCATACTTTATTGTGTGGGATGATCAACAACTACATCTCTAACACAGTGTATTTATTTGGCTTACAGTCACATACAAAGAAAGTACCTCCCCTGGATTTTTTCAATGTATTTGGATGCATTGATACTTGGGAAAAGTCCCAACCACATTCATTGACAATGGAAAAATGAATTATTCACACATTTCTTTTTACTTTGAAAGCACGTATGCAATAGAAACACAAAGAAATGCAATTTCATTATACATAAAACGTTAGTACACCCAATAGCCGTCACATAAAATGGCTAATATTAGAATCAGGTGCACAAAAACAGGCATAAATGGTAATTAGATAATCATTACAGGGTAACATGGGAGGGATTAGCCGTGCATAAAGATTAGAAACTTGGTCAGGTTTGATCTTAACCAAAAGGATGTGTTTGAGTTCATGTCAAGATCAAAACACCTATCTGAGGCCTTCAGAATTAAGATTATTAACGCAGATGAGTCTTGGAGGAGTAACAAAGCCATATACAATCAATTTGAAATACATCATTCCACCGTGAGACAACCCCAGGGAAACATCAAGGACTCTACAGTAAAGAGCCCCTGCTCTCAGAAAATAATATCATGACCCAACTGATGTGTGCCAAACAACACCTAGGTGAAGACCAAAACTTCTGGAGCAATCTGCTCTAGACAGATGGGTGAAAGGAGAAGTCATTTAGCCGCAATTCCACATTCCATGTTTGACAAAAACAGACTGCCATGAATCAGAAAAAACTCAGGACCTCAGACTGGGATGAAGGTCCACCTTCAACCCAAGAAACAACATAAGTGACACAGCCCAGACAATGCAGGAGTGGCTTCGCGAACAATCTGTGAATGTCCTTTTGGGTTGAAAATACCTATGCAGCAATGTTTCCTATCCATCCTAACAAAGCTTGAGAGAATCTGCAGTGAAAAATGGGAGAAACAGCAGATATACAAGTTAGGAAGCTTGTAGTGTCATACACAAGATGCAAGGCTGTAATCGCTGCCAAGGGAGCTGCAACAAAGTACTGAGTAAAAGGATCTGAAGGATCTTAGGTCAAACATATTTCTCTTTTGTTCTTATATATATATATATATGTAAACATTTCTAAAAACTATTTTTGCTTTTTGCCGGACCGCGTATGAGGATCCAGCCAAGAAGAGCATATGTCTCCTGAGTGAGCATATGAGAAATGTAGCCAATGCATTTGATTTCCTTCAATTTCCTGTAATTCACATAGTGTAGTGGTTAGCTATTCAAGTGTTATTGTATGGACAACCGTTCACAGTAAGCTTTGTACAAGGGTACACTTCAGTTCCATTAATAAAGGTTCTGTTGCCCATGTTATTTCAACAAAAATGTAATGGCTTGTCTTGTGGGAAGATCCCCTACTCTCAGTATTTTGACCCTGGTTCGATTCCCCACTCAGTGGTTCCAATTTTTGTCTCTCAAAAGTATTTCTCCACTCTGTACTTTACAGCTGTCGCACAACAATATATACACTCTGTTAAACCACAAATCTCATATATTTAAGGCAGATGCAATTTGCAACCAGCTGTCTGTAGCCAACAATGCTATTTTACACCCATGTGCCTGTAGTCAACAATGCTATTTGCACATAGGTGTCCGTAGTCAACAATGCTATTTGCACCCTGGTGTCCGTAGTCAACAATGCTATTTGCACCCAGGTGTCCGTAGTCAACAATGCTATTTGCACACAGGTGTCCGTAGTCAACAATGCTATTTGCACCCAGGTGTCCGTAGTCAACAATGCTATTTGCACCCAGGTGTCCGTAGCCAACAATGATATTTGCACCTGGGGTGGAAATAGCCCATATATCCATTTACGCCCAGGTGTAAATAATGGCAGACAGTTTGTATCCATGTGTCCGTAGCCAACTACCCAAGTGCAAATACTCAAACAAATCACACCCCAATACTATTTGCATCGATCTACATCTGCTTTGATTATTACATGGTAAACACCCTATGACTTGGTGAGGTAATGACTTAATTCATCTGTAAGTTTCAGGTTTTTAACTACAGCCTGTGTATGCATGTCACTAATACAAAAAACACCCAGAATACCTAGTATATTAGTATTAAGAGTAATTTTTGCATGATGCACTTCTGAATGAATTCTGGTGCTACCATCATCAATTACATCATCAATAAATATTAATGAGCCTGTTCCAGAAGCAGCCATGCATGTCCAAGCCATGACATTACCTCCACCATGCTTCACAGATGAGCTTGTATTCTTCGAATCATAAGAAGTTCCTTTCTTTCTCCACTTTGGCCTTTCCATCACTTTGGTAGATTAATCTTAGTTTCATCAGTCCATAAGATTGTGTTCCAGAACTTTTGCGGCTAATCTCTGTACTTCTTTGCAAATTTCAATCTGGCCTTCCGATTTTTACTGCTAATGAGTGGTTTGCATCTTGTGTTGTGGCCTCTTTATTTCTGCTCTCTGAGTCTTGTTTCAACAGTGGACTGTGATTCCTCCACCTCTGCACTGTGGAGGTCGTTGGTGATGTCATTTGCTTATGTTTTGTGGGTTTTCTTCACAGCTCTCACGATATTTCCGTCATCAACTACTCTTGTTTTCCTTGGCCAACCTGTTCAACGTCTGCTGCTCAGTAGCTTCTTTCTTTTTCAGGAAATTCCAAATTGTGGTGCTTGCTTTGCCCAATATTTGTCCAATGGCTCTGTCTGTTTTTCCTTCTTATTTCAGCTAAACAATGGCTTGCTTTTCTCCCATAGGCAGCTCTCTGGTGTTCATGTTGGTTTATTCTCTTTAACAAGAAATGCAGACTTTATAGGTTTAAACCCAGGATGGAAACTTCATGCAGAGCTATTTAATGTTTGAACAATCAACCTGTGCAACAAGAAACATCTGTCAGTCACATGTTCCAATAGTTTTGCTCACTTGAAAAATGGGTGGGTTCAAACAAAGGGTGGTATGTCCTTCATATCTAGATGTGAATACCAGGAAATGAAAGCTGAAAAACTCTTGTCTCATACTCATCTTTTGATCTGAAACCCAAATGTCTTCAGTGAACAACAAAAACAAAGGAATTTGCCCTGCTGTTCCAATATTTTGGAGAGGACTGTAAGTCACAAGAACCAATGTATAAATCAACAAATGTACCTTTGAAACTTTGATAATATGCATGTAAATTCCCCATTACCCATTGACCCCAACTAGTGTCAGCTAGCTAACATCATTGGACAAATCTGTTACATGCAGCGATTGACAAACTTTTTTGCTCACCAGCCACTGTGGTTAGTGGTTATTAAAAGTTACTAGCCACTCAGAAATGTCACTAGCCACCATTTGGTTGTTGGGAATTACATTTTATTTGACCAAATTTGACTATGGAGTGCTACATATTAGCCTGTCTTGTTCACTGGTTCTGTCATTATTAGGCAAAGATGGTACCCCACTCAACCGGACACCCCTCTGTGAAATACTTTATATAATGTGGCTACACACTTGAAAATGACTGAGCACTTAAAATAAACAACACCTAACAGGTTTTATAGCTTCCTCATGGAATATTTCAATTTTCTTATTTGATGTTTTCTTATTATGGAGTATTTTTTTATATCATTGATTCAGTGTTTTGTTATTTAGTTGTTATTCTATTTCTATTTTGCCAAGTCTTAACAATTGTTTTTTCTGTAGGCCCAATGCAAGTTCAGGTGATATCAGAAGAATAACCTCTGTTTAATTGCAACAATTGGCTGATGACGGATAATGCAAGTTATTTTGTTGCTGGGGTAAAAAAAATGACCCCTGGATATTTTTACCCCCAAATTACAATTTATTCCATATTTAGGTGTCAAAATCATTCTACAAATGTAATCCATACCACTGAAAATAATTCAGTCTTGATAGAACTATTTAAGTGAGTTAACAAAACCTATTTTAACCATATATTGCACATTCCAATATCCAAAAGCAAAAAGCTATGTACAACATTTATTACAGTTTCAAATAACATTTGGTGACTAAACTTTAAATCAATAATATTGAGCATCAATTGGAATTCAATATCAGTGACAATTGATAGGCATATTATATTAGATGTTAATATATGCTCTGTAAACTGGTTATTGAACTAAAAACTAGTTATTTTAGGCTATATCCTGACCTTTTTTATATCTTGCCACATATGTTGGTATAAATTTGTTACATTTTACCAATATATTCTCAAGGAAATAATCCCCCTGTGGAATTTTGCCCCAAAAGACAGTGGGCATTTAGCCCCAAACATGATCAACACAAAAATATTTTAAGGTATTATCATTTGTTTCTCTGAAGAAGTGAATTAGTTAGGTATTCCTATAGGCATTTAGAGGTCTAACATCATCACATCACATGACAATGATAAATAATCTGTTAAAAAATAGGGTTTTTCCCCTTAAAACTGGACTGTTTCCATGAGTGAGTTTCAATGTGTGAGTTTCGGTGGGTGGCCGAAACCGGATACAACCATGAAAGAACTTCTGCTTCCTGAAGAAAAACTGAAAGGGAAGTGACGAGTAGCCAGTAGACACAAACACATTGTTAAATGTAATTAATAAAAGGGAGTTTACAGAAAACACATTACACACAAAGAAATCCTGCAGTGCTTTGCTGACCTTTGGAAACCCTTCTTAGTAGCTAGTCTGTTGTTTCAATCCCCCAAGTCACCAGATCCATAGTAAAGCCATGGTTAGGGTTACTATTAATGCCACTGAAAAACAGTCCTCAAAATGCACCATGAATGCCAGCTGTTTCACGTGATAGAGATTTAAAAAGTGGTCTAAAAATGAAAACACTAGCAACAGTTAGTGTAAAACCTTGGATATATTTTATTGTTTGTTGAGATTTACACACTCCTTTAACTGCTGAAACACAAACATTGATTTTAAAGTGCTGAAAGTCAGACATCAATATGCAGATCTCATCTTCATCCACTTATCCGTTGTTGGGTCGTGGGGGCAGCAGCTCCAGCAGGGGACCCCAAACTTCCCTTACCCCTACATTTGCCAGCTCTGACTGGGAGATCCTAAGGCGTTCCCAGGCCAGTGTCGAAATATAATCTCTCCACCTAGTCCTGGGTCTACCCCGAGGTCTACTACCAGATGGACGTGCCTGGAACACCTCCCTTTGCCATCCGGCTCAACTCTCTTTTCGTCACAAAGGTGCCGTAAAGCAAATGCAATACCGCCACCGCTGCTCCGATTCTCCGGCCAATCTCCCGCTCCATTTTTCCCTCACTCGCCAACAAGACCCCAAGATACCTTTAAGTCCTTTACTTGGGATAAAACCTCACTCCCTACCTGGAGGAGGCACTCCATCGGTTTCCTGCCTAGAACCATGGCCTCAGATTTAGAGGTGATAATCCTCATCCCAACCGCTTCGCACTCGGATGCGAACCGGTCCAGTGAGTTCGGTCCGATGAGATCCACAGCCCACCGAAATGTAACCCCTCCCCACTGCGACTACACCTTGATATCCTGTCCATAAACGTTACAAACAGGATTGGTGACAAAGCGCAGCCCTGATGGAGGTGACTCCAGCCCTAAGTAATGTTATCTGAACGAAATGAATGACTACCTAATTGGTAATCTTCCTTACCTGCTCAGGATGTAGCAGAAACGTAATTACATGACGTACTGATAATGTAACAACTTGTATCTAGCACCCTTGGCAAGAATTTACATGAATAATAATATTGTTATAAACAAGCATTCTATAAAAAACGTTGTACATCTCAGTATAATTGTCACTGATTATTCAAGGTGTAATTAATCCTAAACATTATACATTTTTATGTGTCTGATAATACAACCTTTTATAGGATACATGCTTTATACACTGAGGCAACTGTTTGAGTTAAATCCCATTATTTATTCCCTACTGAGGCAGACATACATTTTAACTACTGTTGCAATCTGTTTAGCCTCTGCTGTTTTCTTAAGTATGGGATTTATTGTTTTGTTCTCGCTTTTTAGAGTGGTATAGAATTGGGTATCGAGAATCGTGGAATTTTGCTGGTATTGGAATCGACTACTAAATATTGGTATCATGACATCCCTAGTAACAATACACATAACTCATTTGTAGCCAATAGTTGCAGGGTGCTAGCTAGTTAGCTTGCGAAACATGTTTGCAATTGTATTTGTTTTCAGTAACGTCACTTTGGACAGACTACCAAAACAACATAATAAAGTGACAGATGTAATAAATACATCACCTGGAGATGCAAATAGTAGATGTATAAACTGCGGTGAAGTTAGTTTTAGATTGGACATTCGACAGACATTCGGCTGTTCAAATCTCTAGAGCTCTTTAACGAAGTATTCATGTAATCCAATATTGGTTTCATTGTGATTACAAAAGTGTATGCAGTGTTGCACAGCCCTTATTTACCTATATTTTAACCGACCAAAAATGTTGCTAGCCACGGAGAACTAACCTCTACGTATCAGAGCCGAAACCAAAAACGAAGCGATCTCCCGGCCGGTGCTCGTTTTGGGTGCGTTCAAATAGTATACAAATACAACCATCTTCTTCAAACCTCTCGTTTTAATTGCTCTTACAAAAAGTTTACAATAACTATGAAAAGTACGTATTATTGATCAGGGGAGGGTGAGGAACAATGCACACCCCTTTATTTTTTTCAAAATTTGAAGTTTCAAAATTTTACAGACCTTAATTTCAATAGCTCCTACAGTAGATACGCAATGACTGTACACATGGTATATAAATAAAGGTTGTCCCTTGTTCCTCACCCTCCCATGATCAATAATATATACTTTTCATAGTTATTGTATACTTTTTGTTCGTTCGCCCACTTTGATGTAAGCAGACAGAATGGATAATCAACCCCTATTTCTTGAGTTTTCTATATATAATGTTGCCAATCAATGATCGGCAATGACATAGAATTATTTTTTGCCTGACTGGCCATGGTGGGTTTGCTCCCAATAGCTAAAAAGCAATATGTTTTTAATATTTTGTATGAATGAATGGGCAAAGACGTCGGATTTTGTATTCACCGCCAGTCAAATTAAATGGGCTGCTTACCCCCAAAAGGGGCGGGAGCGTGACGCGATGGCAAAGTACCCGGATGTGCTGCTCTCAACTATCGTGATAGCTTACGTTTGTGTGTTATATTCCTCCTCTTTTTTATATTACCTATTATGATAATTGTGGTTGTTGCTACTGAGGCTGTAACGATTGTTGTTTTGTGTGCTCATGATGGTCTTATCGCGAATCAAGCATGATCTCAGTTTTTTTACAGAAGTCAGTTTGATCGTAAGGATTCGACAAAGATAATATTGATGAATTCCCGCTCTGTCCTTAAAATAATTGTACGATCATTTTAAGATCAAATTTGAACATGCACACATTTGGTGAATGAAGGCCAGTAACCTCTGGAACATGTTCTCTAGACAGATAAGTCAAAGGTGTTGCTGTTTGGCAAAAGGGAAACCTTTCAACAGAACCTCATAAAGCATGGAGGGGATGGCATTTTGGTATGGGGCTGCTTTGCTGTTTTAAGGCTAACTTGACATAATTGAGTCAACCATGAATTCCATATTGTACCAAAGAATGACAGGACGTCTATGAAAAAGCTGAAACAAACATCGATGTGCAAAAGACGAATGATTCAAAACACACAAGTTAGAACAGAATTACTCAACAGAAGAAATGAAGGGTTGTGTAATGGCCTAGTCAAATCCAAATAAGTGCGCTTATTTTTCTGCGCTATGAAATAGCTTTTTTCATTTTATTTGGATAAGGGTTTCAGTTAATTTTTTTTGTGATTAGCTAAATCTGGTTAACTTTATTGATATGGTGGGAATCTAACCCAAATAACCATGAGACCAAATGTGTTAGAAAATACAACTTTCCAAATACAACGTTTTGTATTACTTTTATACATGACTGTATGTAGTTTAGTGTGTTGTCTTGTCTTTTTGCAATTTAATACCTTTGGCCAGGTCGTCGTTGAAAATGAGAATTGGTTTTCAGTTGACTCACCCGGTTAAATATAATGTTTAATTAAGGAGTGTCTGCAGAATGTCATCCATGTTCCATATCACAACGTAGGATCCCCCTTCCAGACACTGGGCCTCACCTCTCCACAGGGAGTGGAAATCATTACCTGATGCCTTAGATGTACACGTCCAGTAGGCCATCTGGCTCTTAGATCCATCTCTGACAATGCTGCAATTCTGAGGTACTTCCTGATGTGATCAGCATGACTAGCCTGCCCTCTGGTGGTGAAAAGCATTATAATCGATTATGAGTCTAAATTAAAACCACAAATCTATTTTACAAAGCCAGTATTACATGCAGTTGTCACAAAGTGTTTAAACAAATACCTGATCTAGTACCACAAAAAGCAAGCAATAATGTTGAAGCTGTTCATCAAAGTTTATTCTTCACGTATACAGGGACAAAGCAGGTACAAATGATGCAGGGAAATGGTAATATACCACAGTTTTCGCCATATAGCTTACGTATACCATTAAGACACCTTGTAAACCATTCAGACTCATGGTAACTAACATAACATGAACACATGAAGGCCTTAGTTTACATTATTCATCATACAGTCTATCATTTTAAAGAATTATGCATTTTTCAGACAGCAGGCCAGATTCAAATCCATGTTGCAGCAATACATGAGCATGCATTACAGACAGCAGCTTAGGTCATAATAAGCTTATTTCGTTTTGTGATATCTGCATGAGAGATCAAAACGAACATGGGTGTTAAAGAGTAATTACTGTAGAAAAAGTGCAGTGCAGCTAACCATAGGAAGGGTGACTAGGCCAGGGCTGTGTGTATGTGTGTGTGTGTTTGGTGGGGTTGTATAAAGGTATTTATAGCTACTTCCTCTTGGGCTCCATGTTATTGCGACATCATTTCAGTCTGGGTGGGTCTGGTTGCCATAGGCCAAGGAACAGAGCTTTTAAGGAGACACATACACCCACAATAAACACATACTAACCCTGCTCTAATCAGATGCTGCTTTGAGTTTGTACTTCCTCTGTGTGTTGTGCCTCTCACAGCCACTTAACATAGCATAGGCTCCAGTCAACCCAGAGACGGCCCATTAAATCAGAAGACATATAAAGAACATGACATCAGAACTGGTCCATCCGTAACGGAGAAGAGATTTGGCTTGGTAATCAGCCTACTGTACCCCCAGAGCCCAGACTGTATTCCTTCATCACGTCCTTTTCTGGCATGGTCTGTGTCTGCACGAAGCGCCGGGTCGTTAATGTCTAGATGTTTCAGTGTGTTCAAGTATGTATGTATTGTGTGCATTTCCTGTTGAACATTTGCTGTGATATGGGTGGTCCGGCGTCCCACCGGGGCCGACATGGCCAGGTCAATAAGCCACAGCCAATCAGATGGCGGCCCCTCCCGTTTCCTGCTCCGGCTCGTCCGGCATTCAGAAGGCACTCAGCAGTATTCTGGAGTATTCTGGGAGCATTCCCGAGACAGGCAACGCAAACATCCCACTCCCGGCTGCTAGAGGGTGCTGCTGAGAGTGTAGGATGTTTACACTGCCTGAAGCCCAGAGAGGTCATAGGTTGGCCAGAAGTTAGAACTCATGCTTACCAACAAATCAATTGGACAAAACATTCAGGTCTGACTCAGAACTCCTTAATTCTTTCCCTTGTCTCTTTTCCTTCAAGAACCAAGTACATAAAAAAGTCAAGACAAGTTTTCACAGTGTTGGTTTCACTTGTCATGTTCTCTGAGATCAGTGGTATGAATTAGACTGTTGATAAAGTAACCTGGACAATGAAGCTAATTAAGGAAACAAGATGGCAGACAAATCCCACGGTCTAGTGTCCTCGGCCCTGGCGAAGCTCCAAACATCCCTCATCTCCTTCTCCACTTCTCTCCTGAGGAAAACCCCTCCCAACCAGCCTCACAGGCATTTCCTCTCCTCCCTATCCCTCTCCTTTCTCCCACTGTCTTTTCCTTAAGTCTTCCGGGCACAGTCATCAGAGATGCTGCTGATCTAAGAAACTGCCCTGGGAGAATTGAGGCTATATATGAGGTCCCTGTGGGTTTCTTTCCCTGGGGCTGGCATGTCATCCTTAGAGCTGTCCAGAGTGCTGAACCAGGGTGTGCGGTTCCAATCATTGAATTTCATTGATCAATTCATGGTTACGATTGGCTGGGGACCGAGCTCCATGGTTTCCCAGGTCAGGCATGACAATCAGCAGGAATGTGGCCCTTGCAGGAGTTTGGCTTTTTTACTAAGCGGGCACTTGGGTCTCTGTGACAACAGGCAATAGTAAGCATCTATGTATTTATGGCCAACACAGTTGATTCTATTTCAGCCTACTAGTGATGGTTGGAAAAGGTGTTGTTTAGGAGAGAAATGTCTGTATAGTAGTTGTGATGGTAATAGCAGTTGGCTGCTGCAAACATCCGACTGAAAGCCCTCTTTGAAACACCAGCTTTCAGTCAAGGATGTTTACAGTAGCCCCTACTGCCAGCTGTTTTACAGAGGATATATCTGGACCCTGTTAAAACCACCACCTGGGCATTACATAGCCTTACTGCTACAATTCATTAGCTATCCAAACATTTTCAATGTATTTAACCAATTGGTGTGAACGTCATCCAAACCCCAAAACTCCCACCAAATTGGCTCTACAGCTACAGTATGCACAGGCTTACTGCCTGGTCTTTAGTATGTACAGGGTTACTGCCTGGTCCCCAGTGCAAACAGGGTTACTGACTGGTCCCCAGTACCTACAGGGTTACTGACTGGTCCCCAGCACCTACAGGCTTACAAACTGGTCTCCAGTATCTTCAGGGTTACTGCCGGCTGTCCATTCTGTTTTCTCTGGCTTTTCTTTGTTGTGCTGTAAGCATTCTGTCAGCATGTGACATTCCACCATGGTAGCTCCCACACAAAAAGTACTGGCGTCATATTTACCATGCAAACACTACACACAGCTTCTGTTTAGCCATCACACACACTCCCCCATACACACACAGACACACACACACACTGAGAGCAGTGTGTCTGCATTATAGAGCTCCCTCCCAGTGGCCTTTCCACCCAATCCCCCAGCCAGAACTGACTTCCTGCCTCTGCCGTTGTCATCCTCTCCCTCCCTCTTTCTCCCCCTAGCATGCAATTACAATCTCTGTGTTTACCATACACCGCCTTAACCCTCACCGTGACCTCTGCAACATCGCTGTGTTCCTGTGTAGGGCAGGGGTCGGCAAAACGCAGCCTTCAGGCTAAAACTGGGCAGCAAGTGATTTTTTGGGGGCCTCAAAGTTTGTTTTAAATAAATATTAATGATGTCCTGTGGAGCAGAGTCCAATTAAACACCTCTATCTAGGTTTTGGAGGGGTCATTATTCAGATCTGATTAGCTAATATCATAATGCTAGACATTTAGTAAATCTGTTCCCAATTATTTCCACAACTAAAATAAAAAGACATTGTGACCTGTGTAAAATGTAATCAACATAAACATTTTTAATTTACAAACACAATCTCTTTGGGCTTAGTTGTGTTCACATAATCAGCAGGACAAAATACACAACTACTTAATTGCAGTTTATCCAGCGGAAATCTGTCAACTGAAATAAAGTAAATGTCCATGGCAATATACAGATGTTACATGATCTGAGAAAAACGACACATGGAACCAACAAATTACATTGTTATTTTTGTTAAGCACATCATAATTATGTTCTGGCTCCAGTAATTTGCTTAAATAACTATTGACTAGTTGAATCTAGTTAGACATCCTTCACATAGGAGGAGAGATGTCAAGCCTTTGTGTAGCTTTCTTCAGCAATTTTCCATTAGTCAGTGTGTGAGCGTTTCTACCACATGTGTATGCATGTAATCACATGTGAATGCAGTGCAAAGATAAGGTGGGGAATGCCGTCCTACATTCTTCAGCCCTCCCCCTCTATATGTGCTTCATTCCCTAATCCTGCTCCAGCATATGGACCCACAGTGACTCCGTCTCAGTGTCTACAACTCTTGGTCTTATGTCACTGTACCTTCTGTTCAGCTTTGTCATCCTTAGCTTGGTCAGGTGCAAGTTTGTCTGGAAACCGTACTTGAAAAGTTCATCTGTATGTCTAATAGTATAATGTGTGTTTGTGAACCAGTGCATTGCTCTGGCTGAAACTCCCAGCCTTCCTCCCTGAGCTCAGGTCACTGAGGGAACAAAGCAAACTTTATCAGAATACTGCAATCCCACATTCCCCGGATTCTTAGCACTTGGCAACCAGCGAGCACAGAGAGTGGAGAAGGGAGATGGAGGGAGGGCAGATTGACTATTCTTGTTCTACTAATAGGTCCAAAACCTTTACTGCTGAAGTATGACTTATGTAATTTGTTGTGTGTGCCGTAACACCATGAGTCCTTCATAAGGAGCCGTTAGGGTGTAAATGTCTGTTGTGAACTGAAGGCAGTGTAACCTGTAAATGTTAACATAGTACATTGTACTAAAGGTCCCTCCCCTTGACGAGACTCTGCCTACTGAAGGCTGCAGTGCAGTGGACACATGGTTAATGTTAGCGTGACCATTGTCAGACCGTGCCAGTTTGCATCTGATGCTTAACTGCAAAAAGCTTGTAAGCAGAGGTGCTGATTTTATAGTGCTCTAACTCTGAGCTTCTGCAAGCTCTGGGGTCCCCTTAGAGGGGAACCCACACATAACATTCAATCTGGCTTGGCTCATAGGTCTCAATCATCAAAGCATTCCACCGAAAATCACCCCTGAGACATTTTCCTGCCTGCATGTTGGCGCATACACACTCAGACACACAAACATTTTACTATACTTGTTCGTGCGTCTTGGAGTCAGAAATGTATTACCATTCCAAATTGTATTTTCCCTAACATTTACCTTCACCAAACCCAAAAATTACCCCAGAAATCTAAACATAATCTCAACCTACCCCCTAACACATAAGAGTAACCCTTGTCTTTAACCCCCCAAAATGTATTTAAACTTAACCCTTAACCACTTGTAACTAACCCTACACTTAAGCCCTAATACCTAAGCCTAGACGGAACCCCGTAGACTAAAAGAGAACACAAGTTGGTTGTTGAGCATAGTTAAAGCCCCCACGAAAAACATTGTATGCCCTTTTAAATGCCAGTCCATCAACCATCCATATGATTTGAAAGCAAATGAGAGATTCTACCAATTTCTTAATCCTCTTTTAAATGGTCCAATGTGGTGGAAAGTGCAACAGCTAATGTGATCCATGTAGCCTTAAGCCGGAGCCCGAATGTCAATCCTTATTGATTTGACCTAAAATGCCTTTTGTAACCGGTATCCAGTCAGACATTATATTGTAGGTTTACACAGATGCCACAAATTGACTGATGAGGTATCTGCAGCCGCCGCCAACAACACCAAAAAAAACAACAACAACAACAACAACAGCTGCCGAGTGGGAGTGGCCTCCAACTCTAAGGTGACAGGTGTGTAGACCACCCACCCACCTACACTGCAGCATAACACATTCATCTCCAAACGATTCAGCTAAACTGCCTTATAACTTCCACACTCCTCGTTAACCTCCATACTCTTTACCCATGTTGGCCTATGACCGACAAACCACGCTGACAAGCAAACTGCCAAATTATTACTCCAGGCATTATTTTCTGCTTTAACATAGTCATGCTAAAAGCGGCTTTGGTATAACCTCAAAACTTCTCTCCCAACTCGTCTTTTGACCTTCACTCTCCGAAAGCATATGAAGGCCTGGGGTTGTCCCGGACTCAGGGCTGTGTGTGTTTTCCTTAGTCTTCGTTTCAGTTCCATGTGTTTCCGTACCCTATCTGATAACACAGGCCGCGCCCCGTAGCCCCCCTCTCTGCCATTCAACTTTTCTCTCTCTAGCTTTTTCCGAGAAACTCAGAGGCTCAAGAGTGGCAGTCCGACCTTGGGATAGGACTCCGCCGGGACTTAATTGGAGTGCCAGTATTCCGAGCACGACTGGGAACACTAACAGAACTGGTGAGCCATGACACCGTAACACTGATTAACACCACTAACTCACAAAGGTCAACCGGGAGTTAATGTCCTACCACCATGATCCCAATAGAAGTGGAGCAGAACACTTTCCCAAATAATACTAAGCCTGAGAGAGAACACTACGGTGGTGGGTCAAAATGTACTAGATGCGGTGTGTGTGTGTGTAAGATGCAGAAAGACAGGGTTATTATGAGTGTGCTTTTATGTGTTTTTGCATTCTTGAATTCATGTTTGTGTCCACACACACACACACACACACACACACACACACACACACACACACACACCATAAACACCATGCCTTGGCTAGTTCTGAGACAGGAAGTGCTCCTATCATCTCCATGGGAACGGTCCTGTGAACTGAGCTGAGCCGGAGACCCCTCCTCAAACAGAAGGAGGGTTTAGATCAACACAAAGAAAGTGCTTCTCTTTACAACCCCTTATAGAAGAACTCATATCCATTGTAGCAGAGTTGAACTATCAGTCATGACAGGTAGAAGATCAGGATTTGTCTTTGTAATGCCAAATGCATGTCAAGTGTTTAAAGAGGTTTTAAAAAGGGCTAAAAATAGAAGTTCCACAGCCATATCTACACAGCCCATCTTAGGGATACCCACAAAGGAAATGGAAAGGACAATGAAAATAGGACATTCAAAATGTAAATTTCAAATGATTATGATCAGTCCTATACCACAGCACATAGATGACTTTACAAAAACAAGTGAGCTATTATCACAAATAGTTATTCATCAGTTAGTTTCTAAATGTTCTATAAGTGTTTGTTAAATTGTTTCTAAAGATACTAATGACCTGAGGAGTGAAACAGAAGTTATTAGCAGATATGGAAGTGATCTCTTTCTTTCATGAATGTCTGTCAATTTTCTATGAATTACCCACACCTTGGTTAAATATATTGACAGGGACGCAATTGACACATCTCAGAGATTTAGCAGAAAAGCGCCATGAGAATGTTTTCTCCCTGAAGAAGGAATTGGCGAAAGTGGACATTCTGCGGGCTACTTACCCTGTCACCTTATCCAGTAAAACAAATCGCAGAAAAACAAGTTATGGTACGAAATCAAACAAAAAACGATTAGTTTTTCCGATACAATATGATGAATGGATAACAGCTGCTTTCATGCTGCGTTAAAAATCTGTCTCGTCGAGTCCTGACATTTTCCCACCGTTCGTTCTTGACTGGGACAATTCCAACTCGGACACAACGTTCCCAGTCGATGCAGTTTTGTTTTCGGACAAAGTTCACAGTTACACCAGAAAAGACCCATAAAACCACACTAATTCGAATGCACGACGGGGAAGTAGAAAACTGCTATTTGATTTAATAATTTCACAGAAAACTTGTCGCGTAAAACCCTCCTTGGTCTTCCCTTGTCTTCTCCGAGCTGTCAACCTTTTTGTAGTCTCGTCAGTCCAGAGTTTTTCTATGAACATTTCTGGACTCGAGTCCCTCCCCTTTTCTGGCAGAGCTGACCAATGGCCGGCTAGACAGTTCGCATCAACAGGGAAATAATAACCAGTTCACCTCCGTTACCTTGGGCACGGCTGTTGGTTGCTATCCATGACCTCCAACTGTCCGCAGTTTTCCCCCAACTCCACACACCTGTTCCTATATAGCAGTCTGTGATATGAACAATGGATCATGCCTTAGTGGTGTACTGGACACCTTCAAAATAATCTAGAATAGGAAATTGGTAAATCAATATTTTTTGTGTGCCTTTACACATACTCACATACACACACGGGAACACACAGACACTAACGGAAATGTAGTAACTTTATATAACAATTTTTGCTATATCCAAGCCTCCAACCATAATTCTAACCCAAAACCTAAACCCAAGCCGAAGATTGCATTGTAATGTCTGTGAAATTCGGTCATGTGGTCAGCTATGTTTAGGAAACAAATTAACCTGAGCAGGTGAAGCTGGTGTGAGGGTGGGAGAGCAGGTTTGACTACAGAAGACAAGGATCTATGTTTGTACTCATAGCAGTCAAGTAGGGAGTTGCGGGGAGTGGCAGAGTGATTAGCAGTGTTCATACCCAAAACACTTTCCTATTTCACCTCTATGAACTAGATCTGTCCTATGTCAATATAAACTACCCCTGTATAAAACACCTGTCCTATCTCAGTCAAATATACTCTTAGGTGTCATAATTTTCCTTTTCCTTCAGTACACAGGATGTTGGTCCATTTTCCCCATTAATGCAGAGGTTGTACAGGAATTTAGAAGGGGACACAAACCACGCTCTAAGGATAAAACAGACTGATACAGTCTATATCTGTAAACCCCTAAAGCCTTCCATTTTCAATGTAAATCAACCAAGGCAAACTCATGTTAATAAAGCTCCGGGGACAATCAGGATATTTCTGCAGCATCTAAAGAAACTGTGTGGTATACGATTTAGGCCAAAAATTACATGAGGCACAACATCATAGGGACAGACCCCATTTGTCATCTCAAGAGGTTTAATAAAAGACGCAATGTGGTTAATAAAAAAGTACTAGGCTACATTAAAATAACAGAGTTGCTAAAATTGAAATCAACCATGAATTCTGTTGTGACAGGAATATTGCGTGTGTAACAGTATTTCTTACTAAGTGTATTGCTACTATGCCCTCACAAAAAACTGTTATTGTGAAGCAAGAGAAACAACTCCTTCAAGGTCTTGGAGCAAGGATCCCTAATTTTACCTGTCACTGAGTGCCCAAGTCACCTTGTGTGTCGCCCGGATGCCCTTACTGAGGACCACAGTGTGTTTATACCCCCGATAGTTTGAGGCATCTGTATCTGTTGCTTGGTGTCATCTTTTTTCACTATTGTCAAATAAAATAATATGAAATCAAAAGCAATCTCTCTGTTTGCATTTTCCCACAGGTAGCCATTTCCCACTGGTTACAAATGCAACAGGAATTTAAATACAAGATTCACAAATAATAGTTTTTACAATTACTGTTCAGTTCAACTAACATGAAAATAATATTATTTGAAATAAAATAAAAATATTATTTAAAAAATATATTATATGAAAGACAATCTCCAATTCCTTATAAGTGAAATAACTTTCGCAACATTAAAGTTAAAAAAAAGCTTTGTTGATATTGGTATGATATTGGTGTACTCCAACACATTAATGGTTTGGGTGTATACCATTAATTAAACATTCATGTAAGTAGATTGGCCATCTTATCCATTATATCATACTCCTATATATATATATATATATATATATATATATATATATATATATATATATTATATAATATAAACTCAACATGTGAGGTGTTCGTCCCATGTTTTATGAACTAAAATATCCCAGAAATATTTCATTCAACAAAAAGCTTGTGTGATTTGATGCATTCTTAGGGCCTAATGCAGGGGTGTCCAAACTCTCTCCTTGTACTTGATTGACTAACTGGGTTACTAATTGGTTAGTTTGCGTCCACGACTATGTATCAAGTCAACAACACATTTTTGTATGAGGTAACAGATCATGTAATTTAGGCAGAGCAGAGACATTTTCCCTGGGCAGTTCCATGATACACTGATATAGGCATGTTAATAATCTTTATAAAATAAGAGATATAGCACTATCAAAAATAACATAAATGCCTTCTGCAGCTGACGTTTTATTACACTGCCTATTCTCTTAAAATAAATCAATATTTTAAATACTCTCAAATTCCAAGTTAGGCTTTTAATAGAGCACAACACAGATGGGTAGGCATAAAAATCTGTATTTGACCTGTCCAACACCCAAACTGCATCACTCCTGTAGGCTGTTTCTGGTGAAACGCAAATGAATCATTAGACCGGTTTCTTTTTTAACATCCTAGACCGATATAGCTTGGATCTAACCGAGGGGAACTAAATGTGCACCTTTGTCAGAACTGATCATTTTCTGCTTGGAATATGCCCAAACATAGCATGCCATGTGAGTAGGCTAGAAGCTAGATAAGGCAGGTTATAGATCTTGATAAGGACTATGTTCAAAACATGCTTATTGCTCAGGTGGCAGAGTAAGTTGCATACATCCGGGTCATTCACGACAACTGCATATCAAAGAATGGGGCCTTGAGCGAGTCCCTGCTATACCCATCAAATAACCAGGGCTTTACAATGATGGTCATGACCATTTATCATATTAGGGAGACACTGAATTTAGCAAGTATTTATTCGTAATAAAAAAAAAATGTCCATGAGGTTTCAAACGCAATATTGATGCAGTGATGAAAAAGACAATTCATGGAACAATTGAACTCTGAATTTATGAATTCCAAAACCATCAATCAAAATGTAATCCTTAAGCACATTCTCATTTTAAAACATATTTATTCCTGAGATTCATATTTTCATTTAACAGTTCATCAACACCCATGGCTCTGAGGCTATGAATGGGCAAGAGCTCTTTCTCCAAGCCAGTCCATTAGACAGCAATGCTGATCTCCGACACAGGAATTCTACCATCATGTGCTTGATCAAGGCACTTAACCCCCACTAAGTAGAATAACTGCCGTTAGGCTACTGAACAAAACACATCAGCTCCTCTGTCTGGACAGCTGCTGGATGTGCAGGCCTTTGATCCAACCTTAACCACACCATCCAAGGTCTTTTCTTACTCCTTTAGTTTTCCAATAAATATATTTATACATTTTTTGTTAAACCCATGTCACATATGTGCCCAATTTCACAGTATTTTAAGATTGTTTTCAAATACAGCTTGTAAACATAAAGAAGTCATAAAACTTCAAATAACAGAGTCACAGTCTTAAATGTATATCATTTGTTAAAGTGACAAAATGTATAATTTGTGTGCAATTTCAGAAACTGTCCATAATAAATGTGCAGTAATTGTAGAATGATAGAGGTTCAAAACATACATAACAGCACCTTAAATATGCTTTTTTACTGGTCTGCTGAAGCAGTGCTAGCTCGTTGTCAAATGAAAAACATCCACCCTCACTCCCCATCAGCATCACTACTAGAAACAAAAAGTTACTCCTCTCTTTTTAGTGTTTTGCTGATTGTAGTGTAATTGTGTCTAACAAATACTAAATGAAATTCCTAGATTTAGAATGTATACTGTGTAAAGTCTACCCCAGACTGATTTGCACTGGGTAAAGAGAAATCCCTGTAATTTACTGGATGACATAATAAAGTTCACTCAATGAATCACTGTCATCTAAATCACTGTTAAATACCTTTAAAATACCAAACATAATTTTTTTTTACAGCTTTTACAAGCTGGTCGACCAAAGGTGAAAGTGAAACTTACTAGCAGCACAACTGCAAGTCTGCTTTCTAATGGACATTCAGTGTCTCTTGTATATAATAAGAATAACCACTACATTTCCATCATGAAAAAAAACCTACCTCACTGTATTGGGTAAAGTCGGTTTTACCGCAAACTATTATTGTAATTCCCCTAGCTTCCATAGGTAGAATACGTTCCACATACTAACCCTTAACTTGGTCGAAATCACAAAGTCCATTTAATACGAATGTAATACCATTTAACACTAATAATCAATAATTGTCATTTAAACGACTAACGTGTAAATTTGAACAAATGGAGTGTGTGCTAATTGGGGTCATCAATGCTCTGTGTGAAGTGTTCTCCAGCGTGCAGGCTGAAGTGGAGTGTGTTTTGCTGCCCGGCAGCCCAGACCATCTGCCTGCTGCTGAAGCGGGCCGACCATCCACCCTGGGGGTCCACCACCACCACTCCCCCCACACCGCCGACCCTCTCCTTCATATAGGCCAGGGCCTTGTCGGCCGCTGCCTCTGTACTGCACCCTGTAGAGGAGAGAGATACAGTAGGATGGATTAATGCACAGATAGGGGACTACATGGATGAATGGAGACACAGACGTGTTTAGACCATCCTGGTTTCAGGTTACCAAACAAACGGTATAACTGTGCGTTACCTTGTTCCATGTGGAACAGGATGAGTCTAGCCAGAACGACCTTCATGATGGCCTCACCGTGGCCCGTGGGGGACACCGCTCCCACCTTGTTATCGGCATAACCCCCACACCCTGCAAACAGCACATTTACTTCGCTATATAAATGGGAACAGCAAAGTGAATTCTGAATGAGAAAGACCACGGCCACATATCCGTATTTGAACCTGTTGGAATACTTAAAAAATACCCAATCTGTATTTAGATACGAATATGACAGGTGTCAGATTTGTTAAAGTGTGGTGGAAATCTTGCTAGTTTTGCTAGTCACTAACCTAGATGTCTGAGGATGCAGTATCTACTTGAAACCACTAGATGGCGAGGAAAACACTAAATATTAAATATATTAAGATACAGCAGACAGATTCCAAACAATTGAAAGTTAGGCCCACCTTAAAATTTGAATTACATCACAATATGGACCACCTACCACTTCATAAAGAGATAATCTACTCTTGAGGTGGCTTATTATGCTTAGGCTAGTCCATATAAAAAATGCACTGCAGTTTTGACACATTGCCCAGATGATGTTACACATCATTAAATAAGGAAAACAAAATGAATCTCAAACGGCACCCTATTGACAAAACACAATAAAAAGAGTTTGAACGTCAAATTCGTTTCAATAGCTTATCAATTGAAATATTGACCTACAGGCCCATGTAGCATATTTATCTTCTAATGCAGTCATCATAGTATTATTTTAAATCAATCGGCAATCACTGAGACAAATGTCTTCATTCAGTTTAGGTGAGATGTAATGTGCACAAAGCAATACAGATGGTCAGGAATGCTTCCAATCTGGCGCTTATTTATTAAATGTTTTAAATATATTTTCTCCCTTTGGTGTCCCAGTGTTGTTATATCACAATTATGGTGAACAAAATGGTGACTTCACACTGCCGGTTCCAGGCATTAGAGACATAAGTGGTTGCTTAGGGCCCCTACACAACTCTGGAGGGGCTCGGGAGCCCCTTACCGATATGGGAAAGGGGGCCCCAAATAAAATTTTGCTTAGGGCCCTGAAAAGGCTAGAGCCGGCCCTGCTCCCACACGTGCATGGCAAAATATGCAGAAATAAGCTTTAAAATCTGCAATGACGGAAGGGGGTCTGGGAGTAAAAGTATGGGAATCAGTGCTGCAGCTGATCACTGATTGTTCATCTGAGTTCACTGATTTACCAGCAGGGAACTGTGTCTGTGTGTGTGTGTGTGTGTGTATGTGTGTGTGTGTGTGTGTGTGTGTTCAGGAGGACGTCTAGTGTAGTGAAGCAGCAGTCTGTGTTGATTCTAGCCAACAGTGTATGAACATCTCCTTAGTGAAACATTAACCCAGAAGGTAGTGAGTTGCTCCAGACTATAACACATTCCTCAACGTCTCCAAGGTTAAAGTTCACCAAGCCACTCAGCTTATCCCACAACACCTCTTTCTACATCATCGTCAAAGCTGCAGGCATCTCTCTTCCTTTCTTTTTCTTTTCTACTCAACTCTTACTCCCCGGTCTTCCTTTGTGTTCATCCTTATCTGTTTATCTCAGGACAGTGTGGAAGGTGACCCACCAATACAGGCTGTGTCTCCCACCCTGCCCTCCATCTTGTTGGGTAGACCACCGGTGGAAGTGGCACAGGCTATGTTCCCCATTGCATCCACTGCCACCGCCCCGACTGTGCCCATCTTTCCCCTGTGACAAACAACGACAAACAAACAAACTAAATCCATCATTACTTATCGAATACTATACAATGTGTCAGGCCTTATTATGTTACACTAGGAGTTTAAATTACATTAGGGATGTGAAATGAACATATTTGTATAAGCTTAAAGTGCAGATTCTCAGCAGTTATTCAAGAGCTGTTTCAACATTTACAAATTCCTACTTTTTTTTTTTTTTTTACAACATAATCCTCTTATTTCAGGTCAGCAAAGGTTTCGGCAAAATTGTCTTGACAGGTATTTCTGGTACATCAGGTGTTTTGTCACATACCTTTTCATGAGTTTACTGTCAATGTCTACTTTTGACTCCTGACTATAGGTGTTGTCTTTGGCTTGTTTCAAAATGTAATGTAAATGTACTGATGTCAGCTTACCGCAGATGGAACTAAACTCAAATTTTTCAAGTGTGATTCCAAACACACAAACAAGAAATGCACTAAGCTTACCAGATGTTCTGTTAGTGTACATGGGCGTTCTTGGAAATGTATGCATCTTAAAACAAATTTGGGTACTTAGGTCCCAGTTTTTATTTGGAATTTTGTGGTTGCACATTGTATTGATATTGAGAATGTCAAAATGAGCATAGTTAATATGTTAATTACATTTTTAAAATAAAAATCTGACTTGTCATTCACCATGGCAGAGGCATATCTTTTTGTACACACACTGATGACTACAGCTAATATTAGTAAGCAAGGAATCTAGACACATTTATTTAAATTTTGCTTACATTAAGCATAAATTATCTAGCATAACGTCACTATTAGCTGCCAACATTGGCTAAAAGTAGCAAACAAAGTTTACTTGTGCATTTATTATCCTAGGTACGGAGGACATTAATAAAGGCTGCATCCTTCACGAGGAAGAGACTTCGTAACATTAAGGTCAATGAATGAAATGCTGCCAGGTCTGTCTGGTTGTGAGCTAATGTCTCATCAAAGCCAGCTGGCTTGGCTGACTGGTTTGCTATATAGCTGACATACCTACAGTAACACTTTGAACCCAATTAGCTTAATTGAAAACAAATTAGCTAATGTGTTGATGTTTCATTTCTTACGTCAAAATGATTAGGACCCTGGCTAATATCTAAGTCACATAAACCTTGCTAGAGTTGACAGTGGTGCTAATTAACTAGCTACACTTCACTGTAAAAAATATTTACATTGAGCTTCTATCAAATTATTGACTGTTGACTGTATGCAGGTTGTAGGAGTGAGTTTGAGGGGGGACATGTTTGTTTTTTGTAAATTATATATATTATAAGGGGGACCATTTTACCTACTACATTGCTCATACCTGCTCCAATGCCCTTGACCATTAAGTAAATAACAGGGATGGAATAATATTTTGTGAATGACTAATATCAATACAGCTATTGAGAATGAGTTTCCTTTCTTGACTTAAAACAGAAGAAAATGGAAAGATACATCCAAACTTTGGGAAATCAAAAACACAGGAGACATAGAAAAAGAAAAGAGAGAAAGTGAGGTGATGGAGTAGAGAAATAACAGATAGTGTCTAGGAAGCTCAAGGGAAACATAACAGACCACTAGGTTTAGCCAATACAAAGATCGTGTTTGGTTGGAACTGCTTTTATATGTTAATAAAGAGATTAGGTATCGTGGGAATTTGTGTAAAAGGGCTTAATGGACAGTGTGCTATAGGTGTGAAACATCAGTATACTTGTTATGATGCCCATAACTCATGGGCATCAATGATCTTTCTTCTTTGGGCCTAAGATTGGTATTTACACCTAGTCATAATAACACCAAACAAGACCAAGGGTCAAATCTTTATGAAAGGCTTGACCCTCCCAAGTTACCGTTTTATGTGATGGTAAATGTCGGGGAGTATTAAAATGTAATATAAAATTTAATTACAATGAAATTGCATTTCTGATTATTTTAATTGCATTAATGGTTTCATAATTAAAATAAAATGTGTGTTTTTGTTGAATTTGTTGAGTGTTTTTGCATTAGATAAATGTCAGCAATGTTTCAGAATTTACCATAAACACACTGCCATAGCAACTGGATTATTTCAGGGCCAGAAGTGGTTAATTCTTGTTAATCCCACGACATAAGGCAAAACCAAACATCTGAACATGGCTACAGTGAAGACCTGTCAGAGCCTCACCAGAGAAGACACCCAGTGCCTGCGCTGGTCAATGGGTCACACATCGTAGGCAGCTACCGCATGCAAATGATATAAGACCAAATACTAAGCATAACTGCTTAAACTGAATATTATATTTACTGGGTTCAAATAGAAATGCTCTTAAATATTAGCTAAAAAAAACACACATTAACTTTTTAAAAAGGTCACGGATTCTAATCCTTGAGCCGACAAGGTGATGAATCTGTTGTAGTGGCCCTTGAGCGAGCAAATGAACCCAAATAACTGTTTCTGGATAGGAATGTATGTTTATGGCAAAAATGACAAGGTCTCACATCAGGGACTCCACCAGGTTGGCGTCGGGTGCGAGGTTCTTCTTCCAGCGCATGCGGGAATAATCTGTGATCAGTGACTCTCCTGGCACCTCAGGCACACCCATTTCCTGGGCAAACTGATTGGCACCTTCTCCAGTCAGACAAAGATGGATCGTCTGCAGTGAACAGCAGCGGATTTAATGCCTCTCAGGTTACATGTCATTGACGCGGTGGAAGTTCAGCAGCTGTGAAGTCTTAAAGCCTGATGCATTCACATTTGCATTCAACTGCTTTGATTTTGTCGACAAACAAGCTGTGTCGACCTGAAACTATGTGCCACAATTATGTGTGTAAACAAAAAAATATATATAGATTGCTTTTTATAACTGCTTTGTTAGGGAACATGGAATTCTGGGTTTCAGGCCCAAATATGGATAGACGCACGCACGCACACACACACGCGCACACACGCACACACGCACTGTTTATTAATAATACCTTTTCCATAACAAGTCTAGCCAGTTGAACAGGGTTGGCGAGTCTTTTGACAGCAGAAACGGCTCCGCTGGTTAGATCTCGCCCATCCATTACAATGGCGTCCATCTCCACGTCGCCCTTAGCATTCAACACGGAGCCTCGTCCTGACATGCACAGAGGAGGACCAAAAGAAATATTCATCTGTTCAACATTTGACTGAACTTGGTTTTTAACCAGGTAAAACAGATGGGTGCATTCTGTAAATATATACTTTTTTTCTTCAGGAAAGCATTGAGTTTTTGGTAAACAGCTTTTTCATTTTTGAGAGGTAACACAGAGGTTTAATATTGGCTGACAATTGTTTAATTTATCCGGATTGAGATTTGATATTTCTTTATTTCTTCCACTTCTAGAGAATTAGTTACACAACTGGATGATAGGGAGAAATTATCTTCAACATAGGTGGACCAAACACAGGAATTACAGTAGTTCCTTAAGTAGTATAGGTGGAACAGGGTCCAGCAGACAGCTGGTGGGTTTAGAGATCATTACATGATTAGAAAGTTCAAGTGCCCCCAGTGATTCCAGGTCAGGGCTGCTACACACACCCTCAGGACAACTGAGCCTCTGAAGACCAATCTTATTTAAGGAGGATTCTGTAATCTCTTTTCTAATGGTATTTTCATCCAAGAAACACATGTATTCATCACTGCTGAACTGAAGGCCCACCTCACTTGTTGAATGTTGCTAATTAGTTAACTTAGCAACTGTATCAAAACCTTTTGGATTATTTTTGTTGGCCTTAATCAGGTTGGAAAAATAGGCTGATGGAGCAGATGTGAGCACTTTTCAGTATTGCGCTGTACCTTCCTTCCAGAGTAGCCATTTCCGTTCCAATTTTCGGGAGACTTGCATTAGTGCTATAGTATAGTCTGTGTGCCAGGAATCACGTTTCGTGTAGAGTAGTTCTTTCGTGGTGCGACAGTATCCACGGTATTAGGCAGGGTTAAGTTTAGATACTGGATTAAATGGTTAACTCAGTCAATCATGCATTAGTGGAAGGAGTCTACAGTATAATGGCATCAAATAAATCTCTGGGCTATCTGAGAATTGAAATTGTTAGGGGTGCTAGTGGGATATTGGTGATGGTAAATGTAACAGGATGGCAGTCCCATATTTCAGGATTACGAGGAACCAGTTGATAAGAATTCTGGGAAACAATCGTGGAACACTGTACGGCCCAGGCAGGCCTACAGCGTTCCTCAATGAGGTTGACGCACCAAATAAGGTTCTTCAGAAGCACCAAATCAGGAGTATGATATAAGAACATTTCCAAGGCATTAAATATCCCCCGAAATTGAGAGAATATGGCACCACTGTGAATCTGTCTAGAACAGGCCATCCTAAAAAACAGAGCATCCAAGCGAGGTGTGCACTAATCAGGGCGGCCACCAAGTGGCCTATGGTAACTGAAAAGAGTTAATGGGCCACATTTGAATTGGGCTCAATTGTGCAGCTTGATTCAACAGGTGTTTCAAAAAAGTGGTGTTCATGAGAGAATGGCAAAAAGAAAACAACTCAATTCAATCTTGGCTAAAGTTCGCCAGAAGACGTGGGAGATTGTGACACCAAGTGGAAGAAGATTCTATGGTCATAACAAGGCATATCATCCTGAGAACACTATCACTGTCGTCAAGCATGGTGGTGGCAGAATCTGGTTTTGGGCACGCTTTATTGCATCAGTGCCTGGAAAGCTTGTGAAGGTACAGGGAAAAATGCAGCAAAGTACAATTCCTTGAAGAAAACCTGCTGAAGTCTGAAAGAGACTTGGTACTTGGGAGAAGATTCACTTTCCAAAATGAGAATGACCCGAAAAACCGGCCCAAAGCAACACTGGAGTGGCTTACAACAACAAAGGAAAATGTCCACAGGCCAATTGTGAATATGTGGAAAGGGTTGAAAATTACTGATCTCCCAGGGTCCATATCGTTCCAAAACTTGACAGATTTGTAACAATTTCACAAACAATTATGCTGCATTTTCTTTTTGTTGATCAGTGGCAGAAATGAAACCCATTTAGATGTCATGTTGTAACACATCACAATGTGGAAAAGTCCAAGGGGGATGAACATTTTGAGAGCCACTCTACATCCTTATTATATCTAGGCTCTGTGTTTTTTTTAGCCGGCTAAATAAAGAGCTGGCTAGCTCCAAAAATAGGTCAGCTAGTCACGTTATTACTGATATAAGATTACTGCTATCACTAGAAACATGTGGACATTCACAGATGTATTTCGTCACTTGTGTACAAAAAACTGAATAATTAAAACTGAAACGGTGCATAATCCATGGGTGGAGGCCGCAAACGTACTCGATTCTTATTTAAAAAAACAATTCTTAAACTATCAAGCGATAATATATTCATAACCATACATGGACTGCATCTATTCTATCGACAATGTCTTACTCCACATCATGGAATGCTGAATTAACAACAATGTTTTTCCACAGTATCACATTTGATATTTTTGACATACTGTGACTGTCAGTTTGTTTGTAGTACTTAAAATGTGGTCGGTTCCACTTACATTTGCAAGTGTTTAGAGATACTACCATATATTATTAATGAACTCCGAGAAGCTATATGAAGAGAAGCTGTTTTTTTCCTCATCTAATTAGGAAAGACCGCAGGTTTAGAGATGAGTGTGTGTTTAGTACCTGCATTAAAGCGGGGGTTATTCTCCAGCAAAGTGACAGCCGCCACCACTGCGTCCATGGCACTGCCCTGTCCCTGAAGTATGGCGTAGCCTTCCCTGACTGCAGCCCGGACGCCCGCAAGCCCGGACTCGTGCCACTCCTCAGGGACGTGCCCTGCTCCTCCATGGACCACCAACACAGGCAGCATGTCTGTCAAAGAGACATGCAAGAGTGAAGTGGTGAAAACATGGAGATGGATAGAGGACTATACATGGCTGTAACACCTTTTACAAAAGATATTGCCCTTGAGTGGGTCCGCTATTTGAAAATTGCTAACTGGTTGGGTTTAGTTGTTTGGGCTGAATTGTGATGTTGATATAAGGCCAGGGGGTGAGGCCCAAAAAGCAATATGCTTTCCAGGCTGTGTTAGTCCTGAAAACAGGCTTGGGATGGACATAATTATGTTGTGAAGAAAATGGACTACTTCAAAATGGCCTCCATTGCCCAGACATCCTAAACATATACGGTCAGGACTACCTAAAAACAAAGCCTAACACATGGTTTATATTTTAGCGTTTTGATTGTAGTCAGTGATTCCTCTTGTATAGCATGTTGTTCTATCCGTCATGGACCAAAGGTTACAATCAATGGATATGCTATTGCATGCCAAGCTGCTTGCTTGCTTACTGCTTGCGCAGTTAACAACAAGACGTTGAACTTATGAACTACATTGTTAATTCTTCTGAATGATATTATTCACCATCTTTAAGTTAATAGCAATTCCGATCAGTCTAGTACAAGCCAGTAGATCTCATTAACTCTGTCAAAGCAGGTACTTGGTCTATCTCATCTGGATGAAATGTAGAATAATAAAAATACGCGATTTGTAATATTCATAAATTTTCTTGCACAACGGCTATTTTCGTCTTGGTTCCATCCCATCAAGTCATTACAGTGCATGTTGCTGCAGCCTGAGAACAGTAATGTAGATCATGCTCCTGCCCGATTTGTGACTGTAGCCTTTTCCCCTCAGGTGAACTGAATCTTGTTATGGAGCCCTGATCTAACTCAGTGGTCCAGCCATACAAATCATAAGGTGGAGGGGGCAAGATGTCAATGTTTACGCAGAAACCCCAAAGCTATAGTCCGCGGGCAAAACAGAAATTTGCATGATAACAGGAGAAAGTCCCGATTTACATGAAGTATTTATCCCTTGGAACACAATAGGCCATCATTAAACTTCTGAGGGACACGTATCTGAGCAAGCAAAAAGATAAATACAGAAGGTAACAATGATGGAGGATGACAATTCACTGGCCTCCCCTTTCACTCAAAGTAAAGCCCAGTTGTGAAGACAGGAAAGACACAGCTTCCTGGGTGTGATGTCAGTACGCTTTGTACGGTTCTCTATGTCATTCACTTATCTGTGCAAGTATATTTGACCAGGTAACGTCAATGGTGTGCACCCTGAGAAAAAAATGGCGATTCATTGAAAGTTCCTCTCACAAAGAATTGATTGGAAAACTCGAGAAGAAAGTCATGGTCTTGAGGGAAAAATACAACAGGCTGAAAATGGTGATCGCAGAGGTGAACAGTTAAAAACATATGGGGGGCTTCGTCTGAACAGGGTCAAGAAAAGCCCTCAGATCAGACACTGTGCATAGGATTGGTAAGAAAAGAAAGAAAAGAGGAGTGTCGAGAGTGATCACAGGTCAATACTCCATCCGGTAGTTTGGAAACATTTGGTGGGACGCCATAGGCTCGAAGACATTGGAGCTCAATCACCTGTGCATAAAAGAGAAACAGTGTCCCAAAGACAGTGAGGTGTGACAAAGTCTGGCCAATGATTCACTAAGCAGGAGTGGAGGGCAAGAAGACAGCTTTGCGGTATCGCTTATCGTTTATTGAAAGCTAGTAGAAATAAGTTAGTAACTCATTTGAGTAACAATTCACTGAAATTGTGTGTCAGTCACTGAAACAGACAGAGACTGGTTACTAATTGTTAGGGGTTAAGTTGGTTAATCAATAAAAGCTGTTACAAGCTATCTTTGGGTTAACAAATTCCACAGAAAATCACTAATCTTTTCAAAAGAACACATCAGATTATATTTTCCTGTTACTGCGTTGTTGTATTTGTTTGTGCTTTTTATAATTGTTAGATCGCAGAACTGGATTTTGGTAAACTTCACATAATTTTTCGAATTCATAAATATATATACACTTTTGGTGAAAAAGAAAAGCATATTTTCAGAATTTGCTGAATGATATGAAACACAGTGCACTATAAATTATTTCATCAAATCAAAGGCTTTCAAGCTGGTGCAGAACTTTCAAGAATAAGTTGCATGTGTAATGAAGTTTCTATGACCATCATTCTTAACAAGTATATTCTTTAAAACATTCGAGGAATTTTATTTAATCCTTTATTGATTTTAAATGTAAATGAAAGGTTGTAAATTTAGCCCAGTGCAGAAAAAATTGCACTTGTAATGAAATTTCATGGACAGTCTATAGAAACGTTTTTGCAAATAAAGGCATATTTTCAAAGTTATAAGAAACATTATATGAAAAGTACAGTTAATTGTTTCTTCATCAAATTAATTGTTGAAACACTGGCCAACATTTGGAAAAAAACAATTACGTTTCTATGAGAATGAATGGTTTTATGCACAGTTAAAGGAATTTTATCAAATCCCAAATACATGTTTTTGCACGTTAAAAAGGTTGTAAAAGTTGTCCAGCCACCTGTAATTACACAAACTGAAAAAAATGAATAACGTCAGACATTAAATTCCAGTCATCACTACAAAATGTCATCAGGAAAGATAGGAAGTTGTTTACAACGTTTGAATATGATAGCAGTCTGGCATAACATGGCATTTGACAAGTTTTGCAGCGACCCACTTCTCAATTTCCATGCAGCACGTTCGTCATTAAAATCACGGTGAACATCTACACATTTCTCGTCACAAATAGAATAAAACTCTAATGCTGCATTTTTATTTATATTATGATGTAGCACCTCAACTGCAAACATTATTTGATGAATTCACTTGTATTTATATTACTATGCAACCGTTTGGCACCCGGCCTTATGCATCACGTTGTAAGCGGAACTGGCTTAAAAAACTGAACCACAGCCTCCTACAGTGATTATTCGGCCGAAAAATATATTTCCGTTGATATTTATTTCTTACCTTATTTCTCGAAAAATGGGTAGTATCAGCGAATCTCAGATCTACGGTCCATCGAAGGGACCTTAGGAGAAATATCCCACTGGGAGGTCGAATTGATGTATACTGCCGATGATGTAAAATTCGTATGGTAATGAGGACATCTTCAAAATAAAAGCCTGTATTTCAAAGGATTGCAATGGGTATAACTAACTATAATGATGAGTAAATTGAAACAGAATGCAGTTTTATGATGTTTTTAAGCCAATGCAAATAGTTACTTAAGGAGAGAAGATTTTTAAGAATTAAAACATTATTTGCATAAGCTGCTTTGACCTTTATTTATTGAATTGCAATTGAAGTGAATGAGACAAAATATGAAATGTATTTTTAAACGGCGTAAGTATTTTTTTAAATCTCTGTTTGATCATATACCAGATGTAAATAATGACAATGATAATCATGACGTTCTGAAAATGTTCTGACCTTCACATCTAACCCAAAACCAACATGACCTTAGTATACATTACAGTCATTATGGCGCAGGGTAAACACAATGTCTCAAATCACTATTTTTTATGTGCTTTCATTACTTTGACCCTTTCTCTTAACTTTCTTTGTGACTATCCCTCCTATCGCTGACTGTCTGCCTGTCGCTCCGTCTGTCTGTTCAGAGCTTTGAGTGTGCGGACAACCACAGGAAATGCAAAGGCCATCTCAACCACACCACCAATGTGCCAAAAAGGGCTGAAGGGAATTGACTTCTATGAGATGGTTGGGACATATCTTTGAACCAGGCACTTCCCAATAATTGCTCACATAAGACACTCTGGATAAGAATAAAGGACTTAAATAAAATAACTGTACTGCAACCACCATTGCAGGTGCAAATCCACCCAGCACTGCTGCCTCCACCTGTTTGGTTCTGTGTTTCCCTCTGTGGGGTGGGTCGGTACTGCGTACCTTGCTCATTTGCCTGTGGGGACTGCTATTCGTGATATTACGTTAATGCCATTGTTGGCAGTATTGCATACACGATCATGTGATGGTAGTGAATTACCCCAGAGGAGCAGAACCTAATGGCAAGACATTGTATGTACGTTGCTGTACATAATTCTCCAATAAATGGTTTATCTAATACCTGATGCATTCTGTCTGAACAATGTTCTAAGGTAAACTGTCTGGAGCCCAAGACTGACTCCCCAATTCTGGCCATTGGTATGTGTCTTTATAATAAACTTTGGATCCCAACTGCAGGGAAAACCAAAATGCTCATGGACCTGAAGGAAGAACTGCCCTTTACTATTCATACAAACTGCATCTCACAATTCCTAAAGATTCAACTGATTATATATACAGTATATATACTGCATGTGCTGCAGTGTGAAGAGACCTATTAAGAGCAGTATGACAGACAGTAAGACAGACAGCCCAGGCCTGTAGTTCCTCGTAAGAGACAGACAACCCCAGAGGGTGAGTGGAACACCCCATTACCCACCCAACATTTCATCTATATTCCGGCAATCAAACTTGTCTGAACCAGGTATGGATTGTGAGCAAAGGATCCAGACAAGCCTGAACCTCAACAACAAGGTAAATATGTTTTAGTCTAAAACAATGTTATTTGAAAAGCACAAAAATGACTGGACCTATGTAAAATACATTATCACTAATTTGGGGTTACGTTTTTTCTTTACCATCAAATGGCTGTGGCAGAACATTTAAACTTGTTTCATTCTTTGTGCTTGGGGGGGTCCCCTAATTCAATTCACAGCCACTGTGAATCTATAAAACACAACTATTTGAAATCAAAGTGATGTTATTATTGACCACAGTGGTAAAGATTAACTGATTTAATAATAAATAATTTCTTAACTAAAAATGAAGTTGTGCTAAAAAATGTGCATACCCTTGGGGAATTGATAATCGATGCACCATTTGTTAAGGAAACATGAGGAGTGAGCAGGCAAAACACATGTCTTTTATTTCTTATGGGATTCACATCCAACTGTAGGTCATAACAGAATGGTACAATCATAAAACAAAACATGGCAACAAACATGGTAGAAAAATTAACTGACCCCTGTTTAAAAGTCTACATACCCTTTGTTCTTAATACTGTGTATTGACACCTCTAGTATCAATGACAGCGTGCAGTCTTTTGCAGCAAGTGCCCATGTTTCACAATGGTTGTGATCATAAAGCTCTTTTTTGGTCTTGTCACTCTAAATTACTGTGTGCCAGAAGCTGTGAGCTGTTGTCAGGCATATTGTAACCAGGCTTTTTTGTGGCATAGGCACAGTAAAGGCTTCTTTCTTGGAGCTTGACCATGCAGCTCATTTTTGTTCAAGTATCGTCGTATTGTGCCCTCTTGAACCAACCACACCGTCTTTTTCCAAAGAAGAGTGCATTTCTCCTGAGGTTACCTGTGGGTTTTTCTTTGTATCCCAAACATTTCTTCTGGCAGTTTTGGCTGAAATCATAATTGGTCTGCCAGACCTTGGCTTGGTATTAAGAGATCCCTGAATTTTTCACTTTTTATTAATGAGTGATTGAACAGTACTGATTGGCATTTGCAAGGCTTTAAATAGCTTTTTATATCCTTTACCATCTTCATAAAGTTCCAATACCTTGTTATGCAGGTGTTTTGAATGTTCCTTTCTGCTCCCCATGGCTCAGTAACTAGCCTACCCAGTGCATACATGTTATAGCTAAAAAACTCATGGGCTATTTATACACAGGTACTAATTTAAAAAGCCACCGGTGTGGGAAATTAACCTTTAATTGCAATTTTAACCTGTGTGTGTTACCTTGTACAGTATGTCTGTAACAAGGCCAAACATTCAAGAATATGTAAACTTTTGATCAGGGCTATTTGGGTGATTTCTGTTATCATTATGATTTTAAAAAAGAGCCAAATAACTATGTAATAAGAAATGACTTAATGTGATCACTATCATTAAATGATAGACATATTTTCTAAATGAATGCCGAATTTTCTCAATTTTGGCCAGTATATGCAAAGGTATGAGCACAACTGTAGTTGTTCTGATTAGTTTATAATGTTGAATTATGATCATGATATATTGTTGTTTATGTACTGCATTAATTTAATTACCATAAACCAGGTCATTCTATCCCTGAATGTCGTAAAGCTGGACAACCACTTAGCTGTGGTATACTGGTCATATACTGGACCACAGCCCAATGTGCCTTGCATTGCACAAATATCTCCCAAGACCATTCATTAACTCACAGATTTAATTGGGATATGACTGTCCTAGAAATATATAATTCGAAGCATTTTTTGAAAAACAGGCATCTGTGAATTAATGGCATGTGAAACATGAACACAGCCCCTAGAGCAGACTATGATTCTGCATGACAAAAAAACAGTATTCTAACATTGTACAGTATCCAGCCAAATAGAAAAAATTCAATCAAACTATTGTTTTAGAAAATTGAAATGATGAAGGGATGAAGTACATGGAAGCTTCCTTCATCCCACCAATCCACTTGGTCACGTGTGGGGACCTTCAAATCTTTATGAGGGGATCAATAAACACATCACCTTTGGACCACACTAGTGTCTAAGCTTGTCTCAATGAGAGCATCTGCTCAATTCACGGCTGAACACTGCACACTCACTGGAAGGGGCCATTGGAGGGTCTACTTGGCCCCTAAACACTCAATCGTTTTCACTTCCTCAAATTCAAGACACTTGTTCAAATGGCAGAGACACATAAATCGAGGGGCATTGGATCATTTGGGCCATGTTACCCTAGAGTGGTGACAACACAAGAAATCCTTGGATTCAACATATCAACATAACAATCTCTTGTGTGTTACATGTCCTTCCGGGCGAAGACTCAGAAAACCATTGTTAAGTAACAGCCATGTGTCTCTATAACAAGGTTCCAATATCCAAATAGTTATGTTGACCTAATGCTAACCTAGTCTGACACAACAACATTATGGCCTTTAGTAACATATTTTTAGGTGGGAGTGACCTAATATTAAATAGGAGATAGGTGTTTGGACATCTTTCGAATTTAACTAATAAAGGCTTGACACGTGTCAAAGTTGAAATACCTCCTAAATGAAACTTTTCAGAAGGGATTTTTCCTTTTAATTGAATGTTTGTTTTATTAGGTTTATGGGTTTAGTGAACTCCTTGACATCATCTGGAAGTCCCCCTCTTGTTATTGTCAGCGACATGGGACCATGTAGGATACTAGGAGCAAGTTGCTAGAGGCAAGGTGTTGGTTTGGATATAGTGGGTAAATTGTTGTTTGTCCAGTGAATAGTTTCATTTACTTTGTGCTGCCATCTACTGGTAGACGGATTGTGGTCTACTGGGGAAATCTTGTTAAATACATATATTCCTGTTGATTTTGGATAGATTCAATTCAGATAACCTGTTAGTAGGTCAAATGGGAACAGTTAATGTGTCCATAGGTTTTTCTTAGTGTGGCTAGTGTCAGTAGTTGTAGTGTGACACTAGTTTTCAGTAGAGCTTGTGTTAGTGGTGTCAGATGAGTGTCGATAGGTCCAGTGTACTAGTGTCAGAGGGTTTGTGGTCGGTACATGTAATGTCTGTAGGTCTAGGGTCAGACTGTCATCATGTCTGGTGTAATAAAATGTATTATGAGTAGTGTTATTAGATTATACATCTTTAGTCCTGCTGCCCGCCCTCCACTGAACTGTCCTTGGTCCTGAAACAGACTGTGTCTTCTACAGAGTGTGGTGATTTGAATTGACGACTGAAGCCTTCCATCCCTATTTACATGCATTTTTGTTGCAATATAGATCACCTACGATATTTGTTTGTGAGTTCTTTTTATATGTGTTTTATAACACATTTGTTGCTTGCCTATGCAATAGCTGGGCTATATTATGATGTTTTTCTCTAGGCTATTCAAATAACCATGTTGGACCAGCAAAGTATCCGGAATTACTGAAAATGTTTTAAACCTAGTGTAGCGTCTTACAACAACCCCGACGGTAGGGTTGCTTTGCCAGAATTTTGAATTAGAACTCTAACAATATTCACCTGCACTACAACCAAACACACGCACGCGTTCGGGAGGGAGAGGGAACAAGAGTAGGTCTGTGCCGGGCGATTGTGAAAGGAAATAATTGGAACGGAGAAATGAGCGCGTCACTAGCACACTACGATTGGTGAAGTGAGAGATAAAATTGAGCACGCGCCTCGTACGCTGAGCCCCCATTCTCAAATGAGAAAGCGCGCTCCCGGCGTGAGAAGGTTCGCGCGCTTCAGGGGCTGCGGTCCCATTGAAGGTTCCACATCTCCCTGACAGCGGTAGCATCAGTAGTTGAGCACCGCAGCAGTGGAAAACAAGGAGCCCAGCAGCCAGCAGACAAGCCTCAGTATTGGCAGAGAAACATCTCACCGCGGTGAACGAAGCAAAGCTTTCCGAATATAATTTTCCGCCGGAGATATGGGTTCCCCGTAACTGGAAGTGGAGGGGAGAGGCGGGCGGGCGGGGGGTGGGGGGGAGAAGAGAAAAGACCGAGAGAGCGAAAGAGAGGCAGAGGAAGAGGGAGAGAAAAGGCGACTTGGAACCAAAGAAGCACTACCACCGTGGGTGCTTGCCACCATGGGAGCCTTGCATCACTTGCCAGAGCCGTTGCTTCGTCCGTGGGCCATGTCGTGATCCGTGGGCTCCGCCAGCGGGATTTCTGTCCGTGATCCGAGCCGCGGAGGAGAGAGGGGAGAAGATGTCCGCCTCGGTGGGCCCTCGGGGCGGCCCGCGCCCACCCGTCGTGCCGGCGTCCATGCCCGAGCCGGACCTGAGCCATCTGACGGAGGAGGAGAGGAAGATCATCATGGCCGTGCTAGCTCGGCAAAAAGAGGAGGAGGAGAAGGAACAGGCCATGTTAAAGTAAGGGAAACACTGGGGCTATTTCCGCTCCGGAGATGTTGGGGAGATGTAGTGGAGAAATGGTACCCATACCACCGCTCATCGGCCGCTATAGGCTACCAGTGGGCTATGCCACCTATAGCCTACATATCGGCCTAACCTACTCAATGCACTTTAGTGTATCATATTATATCCTATAGTGTGAATGTGTGTGTGCTTATCAACGTGAAGGGTAATCCCTCACTGTATCATTGTTATATGGGCTACGATAGCAGGTAGTCTTGATTGTGATTATGACAGTGGGCATTCTCCATGCACGCTAGATTGACCAGTTTAGTGTTCACTCATCGGACGCACTCCCCTATTGGGAGATGGTAGCGCCTATATTATATTCACTGCTCCTCTCACGGCAGTGTAGCCTACTCGCGACCTCACTCTTAGCCATATATAGTCCTATCATTTAGTTTACACAGATTGACAAGGATGACCAAACAAGATGCCCAAACATGCCGTGTACGTGTGTGTTTGTGTGTGTGAGAGTCTGCTGAGTAAGAGTGTGTTGGGTCAGTGCCGTCACAGGTGTAAGAGAGGGAGAGAGATAATGCGAGAGAAAGAGGTGTGTCGTCCCTGAGACACGCAGCAGCGTCACACTCCACCGTCTTCTAATGCCGAATAACGGGAAATCTTACTCATTTCTCAACCGCACCCATTTCCCCCAATGCAATTCTGTGTACTCCCATTTGCGAACACTTCTAAACCGCGGGATATATATATATATATATATGTATATATATATGCAATATATATGCAAGCCCTCCATATATATATATATATATATATATATATATATATATATATATATATATATATATATAGATTACACTAGTCCAGGCTGTAGTCAATCCACAAGCCCGGCATCTGTGGGCTCTAGGCTTACCCCGGGCTGCAAGTGCTCAATGTATTACTACCGAGATAGGCTAGCATGATTTTTGTTAGTAAAATCTGGGGAACGGGATATCTTCTCCTGCTGTGTATCCACCCCATATCTCAACAGCTGTCTGTGTGTTCTTTCGCTGCTTTGACAACGGGGTGCGGTTAAGTATCACAGCTAAATGTAGGCCAGCGCTAGCACTCACGGATCAAGCTACAACAGCCTGTTTCAACAGAACGGCTAGCTGTATGCATGTATCTCTTGTCCATGCCCTGGTGCTGTTTTATAGAGACGTGTAGATGATGCTGATCATGCCTGTGCTATTTCAGTATTTTCACACAAGAAGCACGAGTCGTTGTGGAGGATGAGCACGCCTGCTCTAGCCTTTTTGTCACGACGAAAATCACAGTGAACCCAAACTGAGTAGCGTTTTACTACCCCGATATTTTGACAAACTGCAGCGAGGTTATATGACGTCAAACAACCGTCACCGCTATCGCATAGTCTAAGGCCCTATTCAGAGAATTTATAACAATGATCCTACGCGAAGAATCCCTCCTCAGCATTCTATTTTAGGCGCATTGTGTAGTGTAGTGATAGCCCTGCACTGAAACACCAGATCGATTTATTGCATCTAAAGAAAGAACTGTCCTTTGTATAAGTGGTCATGTATCATTTTCATAATTGTCATATTAGTGTTGCAATACATCAACATAATTATTTTTCAGCACAGGCTTAATTGCCAATGAGAGCATACAGGCTACTGTAGTGTGTGTGCGCGTGCTTGCGCGTTTGCCTGCGTGTGGTGTCATTTGGGATTTGACTGGCAACCTATGCTACGGTAGTGTGCCCACACCAGCATTAAAGGGATATTTCAATTTTTTGCGTATTAGACCTCATCTTCCACTTTTAGTATTGCACCATCATTCAGACAGTTTATTTGTCAGAGATTCCTTAGCTGGTTTAGTCACTTGCATGAGTCACACTTCTGGATGGACTCTCACACTTCTGGATGGACTCTCCAAAAAAGCACCACACTGTGTACCAAAACCTCTTCATGGGAAACTCCTCAGCCATCACATGTCAATATCATGCCTTCATGTGTGCATTTAACCCAAAAATATGATAGAAAAGAGATGGCTGTAGAGTTTTGTGTAGAGATGTTTTGAAGCAAACTGCTGTTTTTTTGTTTTTCTTGAGTCTTTCCACTACCACAAGTCAAGCCAGCCAAAGAAGTCTGTATTTAAATTTGACTATAAACTCTCTGGGGAGTACCACCACTCTGAAGCTAAGTGGAGAATAAGGTGTAACATACAAAAAAGAACAATCTCTTTAAGGCTGAAAATAACCTTGTTTAAGTGAGAACTGGATAGAGCTAAGCTGTATCCTATAGTATCATGTACTCCAATGACAACATCAGATAACTGAATTTGTATCTCATCTCATCAGCATAGTGTTCGCTGCATAGTTCAATAAACCCGCAATTGTAATAAGCACTGATGTAACTTGTGCACAGAAGTACCTGGCACTGACAACTAATGGCTTGGATGAAGTGAAATGTTTGGTTTATAGAAACACCAAATGCTAAGCTGATGCACACACCTTGTATTCTGTATATATATATATATATATATATATATATATATATATATATATATATATATATATGCACACCTTACCCTCTGTTTATACATACATCTTACATTCTGTTTATAGATACACATTGTGTTTATACATGCACCTTATGTAATGTTCATAAATACAAGCTAATTTCTATTTATAAACAAACTGCACATTCAGTTTATATTTTTTTCCTGTTTAAACATGCACCTTATATTTAGCTTATAAATACAACGTACAGTCTGTTAATACAAACACCTTACGTTCCGTTTATACATATACTTTATGTTCCTTTTAAAAATAAAACTTGTGATCTGTTTGTACATACACTATGTTCAGTTTTTCTATGCAATGTATGTTCGGTTTAGACACGCATCATACATTCTGTTTATACCTACTCTTTACAGTGTGCTTATACATTAATTAAAAATTCTGTCCATACTGTACATTCACTTTGTTTTGTTCATGGAATCACCTATGTTTCTTGTTTTAAATACACCTTTTCACACAAACAGTGTAATTTAAGTTGGGAGGTTTTCACAGCAGAAATACTGGACAGCAATACTTCAATAAGACACACATTCCTTTCTCAAGACCTAATGACAGCTGAAACACAATGAGTCGTCAGAAATAAGTCACACCTTTCGGGTTTTGACAGAATGTCTCCATGATTTGGGGTTTCTTTATCAATTTTTTCTGTGATCAAAGCAATCAGCAGGCTCACTGATGTTTACAGATTTATTTGGAGAAAAAAGAAACAGAACAATATACTTTAGAAAATAATAGTTCAAGGCATGCTGTTGTGTAACCCATTTATTAGTGCTATATGAACTTTCTGTGCCATAGTTGTATTGTTCTCAAATATGGTGAATCATTTTTTGTACCAGTTACTGTGTATTACAGTGATCTGGAAACTTGCTCTCTTACTGGTTAGGTGTAGGTCATTTTTGGTGAACAGAAAGTAGTGGAGTTGATTGTTGCGTTTCCCTGCTCAGATGTTGCATGTGCCAACAAATGGCATACAGGCCACATGAACTATTATGCCATCAAAAGGCAGATCATTATAATATATGTAATTTTTAGCCTATCAGTAAATTGTTTTGTCCATGTATTGTGAGATCCGTCAGGGATAAGCAACACCCAAGTAGAAGAAAGTGCCCGATATTTGGCAGTAAATGGATATGGTTGTTATGTGTGCCAAAGGTTGGCAGAGTGTTCACATTTTAGACCATCATATTGGTTCTTTAGTGAATTCCTCACCCACCGGCAAACGAGCTCATGTTAAATGAACTTGCCCCGAATAGACAGTTCCTTCACTGAGTGTTTGTCAGGAGAGAGTCATACATTTACCTTGTCAAGAAGCCAGAAACCACACTATTGTATTTCCTTTTACCTACATTTTCTGATAGCATTCCAGTAAAATGGTCCCTCTTTTTGGTTCCAGAGACGAGAAGCCCATCCAAGCCAGAATTGTGCACCTGGTTGGGCAGAAGAAGCCTCCCCAGCAAAATGATGTCAGGTAAAATAAAAAAACACATGCATTCTGTATTTTGCTGTCTGCTTCCTTTTCATGTTGAGCTGGTTATTCCAAAACAGTATTGCGGTCAGAAAACCTGGGTCAAACCCAGCCGGTCTCATTGGTCCCTGAACCCAGATGGGTCTCAGAGGACATGGCTGTCAAATAGGGGTGTAAAGGATGTGGTTAGGTGAACTACACTCGAGTGATGAGTACCCTTGCCTGAAACCTGATGACGTGTTTGCAATTAAGCTGGTATTTTAGTGGGCTAGCAGTCTTGGTCAGATTGTAGAACCATAGGAAACCTTATCAATCAGGACCTCCATTCCTATCTGTGTCTTCCACGTCCCAGTGAGAAATTTGTTTTGACCCACCGATTAACTGTTATGTGCTATGAGCCGTCATTATATTTTGACAAGATTTTGATTTGTGGGTATGTGGTTATTTCATATAACTGTTTTTCTGAAGAGAAAAACAGTCCTTATGCCCCTGGCTGGAAAAGTGTGTCGTATTTAAATACCAGTATGCTAACTATCAGTGAAGCATCCAGGCCTCTTTGACTAAAGCTAGTTTGAGGAGACCGTTGAGATATTTTGTGTGATCGTTTTTTCACTTCATGGGGATGGGAGAGGTGGACAGTACTCAACACATTTGTCTGTTACAGAGATTGTCTCCGCATTTCAAACATCTTATGTATAAGTACTTACATCTGCGTGGTCGTGCAGGTCAACAGTTTCTATATGACGTGTGTGTATGTGTGTGTGTGAAAGAGAGAGGTTGTACCGGAGAGCTCTGGGATTAAGAGGTAAGTCAACTGAATCACTTCTGCTTCCCTGAGGAATCCCAGAACGTGGGCCAGCATGACATCGTATTGCGGAAACCCTGTCAGTATTGAGACACGATACAATTCAAAAATACAAAGTCAAGAAAACCAGATATAAAATTAAGCAAGATGCTAAGTGACCAGTGTTTCAATGTGGGTTACACAACAGTGTGGAGGTTTTTTATGTATGCGTTTGGGTGAATGTGTGTGTGCTTTGAGTGGGAGCGAGCTGAGCACAGATGTTATATGCTATTATTGTAGAGCTCAATAAATGCAAAGCGGATTTCTGTAAAGGTCAAGTGATGTGAACTCAGAATGCATTAATGATAGACCTAGTAATCCTGTTGATAAAGGGAAAGATAAAGAAGAATGTTAAATATCAGCCCTCAAAAGCTGTCTTCGAAGCCCACCTGGAAACATAGTCAATGTGCGTATGTCTAACTTGCCTTTCTCTAATTTTATAGTTTTATAGTCATATAGAGCTCTCCCTAAAGTATATGACAGTGATGATCTCAATGCAACATGTAATATATAACCGGGATGCATTGTATGTAACATGTATGTGGCAGAGGCATTCTGTGTGTGACATATAGTATATAACAGGGATGCATTTTACATGTATGTAACATGTATATGACAGATACATTCTGTGTGTAACATACAGTATATAACAGGGATGTATGTTACAGTTATGTAACATGTATATGACAGATACATTCTGTGTGTAACAAACAGTATATAAAAGGGATGTATGTTACAGGTATGTAGCATGTCTATGACAGAGACATTATGTGTAACATATGGTATATAACTTGGATGTATTTTACTGGTATGTAACATGTATATGACAGAGATGTTCTTTATGTAACATATTGTGTATAACAGGAATGTAAAGTATGTAACATGTGTAATACAGGATTTAGTGTAAGTACCATGCATATAAAAGTGATGTACTGTATTTCACGTACATTACAGGGATATGTTTTATGTCAAATCTGTATAACAGTGATGTGCTGTATGTCACAGCTACTGTATATAACAGTGATGTACTGTATGTCAAATTTACATAACAGATATGATCTGTGTGTCACATCTCAGTAATAGGGATGCACTGTATGTCACATCAGTATAACAGCAATGTGCTGTATGTCACATCTACATAACACAGATGTATCTTTATAACAGTAATGTACTGCATATTGTTTGTGTATAACAGGGATGTACCTTATGTCTAAACAGGGACATATTTTATGTCAAGTATACTGTATAACAGGGATGTACTGTAAGTAACATGAAACTGAATTTCTATAACATTCTTAAATGCTGCACATCTCTTAGGCTCAGACTATTCCCCTTGGAGCAGAGAGACTCTTGGGATTACTAAGATAATATCCAATCACAGAGCACAGGAAGGGACTACCGGCCAATCCCAAGGCTCGGGAGGCAACTGCAGTGTTTCTGGGCCATTGCCATGGTGCCAGTATCAGGAGACTGCCATCCAAACACATGTAGGTGCATGAAGTTGCCGACTGCTCACTTGTCTTCATAGGGGACGCATGGACACTGCTTACGTACTGGCGAAGTACAGTTAGCACACACATATCTCAACCTAGCTTCACTGGCAGTGCTGGATCACTAAAGTTATATTGTAGCCATGTATGGTTCAGGTCAGTGTGTGCGTGTGCTTGTGTGTGTGTGTGTGTGCGATGCCCGTCTTAGAAAAGATGGAGTTCTATGCAGCAGTGTGTGTGTGTGTGTGTGTGTGTGTGTGTATGTGTGTGTAAGACACTAAGGTAGACACAATATAAACAGCCACACACCACACACACACACACACACACACACATACAGAGGGGCTCTGAGACTAGATATTGTGTGTGTGTGTGTGTGTGTGTGTGTTTGTGTGTGTGTGCGTGGTTGTAGATGGTGCCCACCCTCCTGAAGGTAGAGTTGTGTAGGGCTGTGTAGGGCTGTGTAGGGCTGTGTAGGGCTGTGTAGGGCTGTGCCAAGCCATATGGATCTCTGTCTGGGGAGCACACAACCCACTTAGCTCTGCTGCTGGCTCTGCTGCTCTCTCCATCTGTCTTTCCCAACTCCTCTCTCTTGCCTTCTCTCTCTTTATGCCTCTCTCTGTCTATATCTCTCCATCTCTTTCCCCTTTCTCTCTCTCTTTCCCTCCCCATACCTATCTGTCTTTTATCTGTCTTATAAAGACAAAAAAATCAGTGTTTATATAGACATCATCAGTTATCTGGCTAGTGTGCGCGCGTGTGTGGGTGTGTGTGTGTGTTTGAATGACATTAGTACTGTTCAAGCCTGTGACGGTGTATAAGTAATTAGGTGTGTTATTGACAGTTGAGTGTCTTCTCAAGTAGACTGTTCTCACAGTCTCACAGTCTCTCTCTCTCTCTCCTTCTCCACCACTCCCTGGAACTGTCAGAAGTTGTCATCTGGACCTTGAGAAATGCTTTTGCATTGTGTGTGGCAAAATACTGTAGTGAATGAGCATCTTCAATGGTGGCCAAGGTTGCTGTCAGCCAAATACTCAGAACCTTGATTGTTAGGCTTTTATATATTCTGTCTCCTGGTAAATGTAGTTTTCTTGTAGCTATAGTCTTCTTTAAGTCCCACTCAGCTATTGAGGTTAGGTCTTCCAGACCTGGCCAGTTTAAAGACACCTGCTAGTTGTTATTGAGGAGAGAGTTATAGCATTACTTGTAACCAATTAGAGTTTGTGTTGCAGAGCCAAACATCAATACAGTGCATGTATCTAGAGCTGTGTAGAGATGTGAAAGAGAGCAGCTGAAATGAATGGAGAGATGGTAGTGTGTGTGTGAGCGATCGTAGAACTAGGAGCTCACTGTAGTGGATGACTGTCTACACTAAATGGGAAAGAAGAGAAGAACGGTTTATGACAATTTTCACAGTTTTTCAAGAAGTTAGATGGTATATAACCTTCGAAGTAATTGACAGGGCAAGAGAAAATGTTATCGAGGTTTAATATTTATTCAAACTGAAATTACAATCTTTAATTACCTTTAGCCTATAGTAGCTAATTATTGGAAAATAATGTTCAAATGCCTTAAAATGACACCAAACATGGAGATGATTTACATTTAGAGATTTTATTTGTAACATGTTCACATTTCCCAATTAACTCCATACATTTTCAGATAGCGAGTGCTACAGTTTTCTGAAGTTTGTAATGGCTGATCGTTCAGATATTTAGTTAAAAAATGGTTACCAGTGATTATAGGTTGTTCTCGGTCCATTCACTTCTTTCTAACATCAAGCTGAAAGGGGGTTGGGATGAGTGAGAGCCTAAAAGAAAGAGAGGGATGGATGAATGGATGGATGAAAGGATAGAAGGATGAATAGTGGGAGAAGGATGAGCCATACACCAGCCAGGCCACACAGCGTGAAAACAGTTCCGGCAGGAGCGAGGGAGGAAGAGGAAAGAGCTGCCAATGCTAGAGAGGGAAAGGAGCAAACCATGAAAAGAGCAGGAGAGAGGAAAGCATGGCATATGGTGGAGCAGGGCCACCCAGAGTGGGTACAGACCAGCTTAGGCACTATGGTCCGTGATGCACCTGGGTTGAGCTATTTGTTATAACGATGTAAAATCAGTTGTCATAAGCACACTCCTGTCTGTCTTTTAGTAGACTCTGAGTCTACAGGGTTAGTTACCAAGCTGGCACACTTTGCCGCTTTTCAATTTTGCAAATAGCAGGTGGAGGAATTTTTTTCAAAAGCTCATCTATTATAGGATTGTGAATTTACAGAAATCAATCAGGTGGACTACTCCCCCTGTTTGGAGAGAGAGAGAGAGAGCTTCATTTCGAAATGGCTGCGAAGTGATTTTCCCTCGCTCTTCTTTGACACTCCCTCATTGTTATTTGATTCATGCCCGCTTGCCTTTTGAATATCGATCTAAAATGAGAGGTTGAGTCAGGAAGCGAGCCCTTAGTCACCGGAGCTCCGTGAGGCAGCTGGAGAGGGAGTTTATGAATGCTTATTACTGATACAGAGTAGCTGTACAGTCATTCCTATGACTCAGTGGGCTGGCAACAACAAGGTTAGTCTCCTGCATGGTTTGCATGCCTTGGTCACGTCTCTAAACAATGTCATGGGTTTTAGAAAGTGGTTTTTCACTTCAGTGTTCAAGTGTCAAAATGCATTGCCCATCTGCAAAAAAACATACCACAGGTGTAATTTAGGCCATGCAAACTTGACTGATACAAAGACAAACTGTGTGTGTATGTAGTGTATGTACAGAATATCTATATCTATATATCTATCTGTCTGTTGATCTATGTATATATACAGTTAGGTTCGGACATATTTGGAAACTGACACACATTTGGACAATACTTTTTCCAAAATATATTTACGTTACAGATAAATAATTAATTTAGGCTTAAAATGTAGTCTCTCAGCTTTAATTTGAGGGTATTCACATCCAAATTGTAGGAAGGGTTTAGGAATTACAGCTCTTTAATATGTAGCCCCCTTTTTGTCAAGGGACCAAAAGTAATTGGACATTTGACTCAAAAGCTGTTTCATGGACAGGTGTGGGCTATTCTGTTGTTATTGAGTCCAGGTGAAGCAGCCGGGTGAATTCTAAAGTGTATAATAATATTTTCTGCTCAGATTCAGCCAAATTCAGCGAAGTTGATAGGATGGCGCTTTACAGATGGACAATGACCCAAAACGACTGCAAAAGCAACCCAGGAGTTTTTTAAGGAAAATAAGTAGAATATTTTACAATGGCCAAGTCAATCACCGGATCTTAACCCGATTGAGCATGCATTTCACTTGCTGAAGACAAAACTTAAGGTAGAAAACCCACAAACAAACAACAACTGAAGACAGCTGCAGTTAAGGCCTGGCAAAGCATCACAAAGGAGGAAACCCAGCATTTGGTGAAGTCCAGGTGTTCTAGACTTCTAGCAATCATTGCCTGCAATGGATTCTCGAACAAAGTATTTAAAATCAACATTTTACTTATGATTGTGTTCATTTGTCCAATTACATTTGAGCCCCTGAAATAAGGGGACTGTGTATGAAAATGGTTGCAATTCCTAAAGGTTTCATATGATATTTCTGTTAAACCCCTTGAATTAAAGCTGCAAGTCTGCACTTCAATTTCATCTCGGTTGTTCCATTTCAAATCCAGTGTGGTGGCCTATAGAGCAAAGATTATGAAAATTGTGTCAGTGTCCCAATATGTCCGGCCTAACTGCATAAAATACAGAATTTTCATTCAGTTGAGCTGTGTATTTGTCCTCTGGTATGACTTAAGTATTATCCTTAATTAATGAACAAAGATTGTATTCTTCATTTTCTAATACCATCATGTTAATGTGAAATGTTTACATATCGCATATTATTTCAAAGACATTTTATACCAAATCATTTTCTTTCAATAATACCCTTAATAACAAAAATAGTGATCCAGTAAATGTTGATGGTCTGTCTGACATGATTTGGGTTAAATATAAGAACCTGTATTTATTGGTCTGTCTGACAGATGATTTGGGTAAAATTTGATGACCTGTATTTATTGGTCTGTCTGACAGATGATTTGGGTAAAATTTGATAACCTGTATTTATTGGTCTGTCTGACAGATGATTTGGGTAAAATTTAATAACCTGTATTTATTGGTCTGTCTGACAGATGATTTGGGTAAAATTTGATAACCTGTATTTATTTGTTTGTCTGAAAGATGATTTGGGTAAAATTTAATAACCTGTATTTATTGGTCTGTCTGACAGATGATTTGGGTAAAATTTAATAACCTGTATTTATTGGTCTGTCTGACAGATGATTTGGGTAAAATTTGATAACTTGTATTTATTGGTCTTTCTGACAGATGATTTGGGTAAAAAAGAATAACGTGTAATTATTGGTCTGTCTGACAGATTATTTGGGATTTATATAATAACCTGTATATATTGGTCTGTCTGACAGATGATTTGGGTAAAATATAATAACCTGTATTTATTGGTCTGTCAGACAGATGATTTGGGTAAAATTTAATAACCTGTATTTATTGGTCTGTCAAATAGATGATTTGGGTTTAATATAATAACATGTATATTTTGGTCTGTCTGACAGATGCTTTGGGTTAAATATAATAACCTGTATTGATTGGTCTCTCTGACTGATGATTTGGGTCAAATATAATAGCCTGTATTTATTGGTCTGTCTGACAGATGATTTGGGATTTATATAATAACCTGTATATATTGGTCTGTCTGAGTGATGATTTGGGTTAAATATAATAACCTGTATTTATTGGTCTGTCTGACAGATGATTTGTGTTTAATATAATATCCATAACCTGTATTTATTGGCCTTTCTCTCCTGGGTTTTTTGATGAAGTCACTTCTGACCTGAAAAACCTCTTGCAACCAGGAAAAAGGCCTTTTTCAATTGATTTTTTTTACACTTTGACAATGAACACTACAAAAATAGTTATAATATCTGTGATTTTTTTACAATGTATTTAGCATTATTTACACTCTTTAAAATGGTCCAGATAATGTTAGAGTACTCACTCATTCCTCTCCTTGACCTGTTTCGACCTGTCATGGATTATCATAATCGGAGCTGAAACTTAATAATTTGGAGGGAAAATGTACTTAATTGAATTTAAGAAAAATTATTTGTCAACATCTTTCGATTAGCTGCTCTTCCATAAAAGATGAATAAAAACAACATTTAATTAATGCTCGGAATGAGTGATTTCTATATTTTTCTGTTAGAAACAAGCAAAAAACGTGTTAATAAACTGTCATTAATAGAAACCTCAGGACCGCACCTGTCAGGGCAGCTGACACATAGGGGAGTTCGAGACAGCACACCAGTAACACACATTTTCTTCTTTCTTTTTTTTTACCATTTGGCAAGCCCATACCCAGCCCGTCTTGATTATATTCTTTAGAACACGGGCCGAGCCATCATGTACCCTCTGGGTTTCTGTGGAAATTGACAAGTGTAATGCCTGTGTGTATGAGAGTCACCATAGATGCGTGTGCTCAGTGGTTTGAGACCTGAGGATAGACAAGAGTTGGGAAGAGAATGTTTCTAGTCCACATCCACAGTCCTAAGGGCCTATTGGTTAAAGCTGTTTTTAAGTCTGTTGGTACAGTAAGAGCAGGCACCGTTTTTTTCAATTCCGTGGCTGAAGAGGAAGCTTGACCAATATGTTTGGGGCCCAAGAACAGTTGATTTTCATGACTCCTATCCCTGATGTAGCCCCATGCCTGGGTATGAGTCTGGATGTTCTGGCACCACCTGCCTAATGGAAGCTAACAAAACCGTCCATGGGTCAGGTCCCTGGCGTCTTTGACAAATATATTATGCCTTTCACCGAAACCGCATTAATGTCCTGTATGGCTTGAAGCTTGACAGCTATTGCCCAGGGTTAGTTATGAAGTAGAGATGTTTAAGGACTTGCACATTCAAATACATTTTAATTTAACTGGATGATATTTGGTTTAAATTGGGACGTAGTAGGACCAATTACTTGTTCATACATTGATCAAGTTTGACAGTAGCCTTGTCCTCTGCCCTGTGTCAATAACTAGCATTCAGGTGGGCTGTTCGTGTCATCACAAAAAGAAAAGATTGAATGCATCTTTCTCTTTCCTAATTTCATTAATAGCTTGGGAACCAGTATTGCACAAACCTTGTTTGCAAAGGGGTGTGGTTTACGTAGCTCGGTAGCTAGTCTGAAAGTGCCAACATTACACAACAGTGTGTCACCATACAAAATTCTGATTTTCGCCTAAGACACCATACATAGTTTTTGTTAGCATTCTTTGGTCAAGCAACTGTAGGTCCGTTTGGTACCATCATTTCATGTCATTTGAATAATCTATATGTGTCTCTGTTTAGGTATCTAATCAATTTCCGATACATTTACATTTAGGTCTTTTGCCAGACACACTGATCCAAAATGACTAAAGTGAGTGCATATATCTCATACCTGGTGGGAATACAACCATGGCGGTATGCTATTACTCCCACTATATTTACACACTATTAAAGTCTCTATGGACTTGGGCTATTAATGTCCCTGTTTTTTTCCTCTAATGGCTCGCCAATCCCACAAAAGATGAAACCTTCCCCTCGCCAAGGGAACCATTCTGCTTACATAGACGGTCACAACCACACCCTTAACCAACCACACACAGCTGGCAGCCAGGGCTAGGTTTGGAATTCCTTCCTAGTTCCTAATGACCTATCCAAACTAGTCAGCAATCACAGTTTACTCAAATCAATATGATATTCTGACTATTTCAATCGACTATTGAGTTGTAATGCATTTCTCTGCTGTATAGAATTTTTTTAAATTAAAAACTAATTGTTCAGACTTTGTTTCACCAATCTAGCTGGAAATGTAACTTTATCCAGGGTCAGTTCTTTGGAATCATGTATTCTGTTACACCCCAACATCGCTTGGTCCAGTAAAATAGAAAGCAGTTTAGTGGCCACCGGTCGGATTGACTCAAAGCTGCTAAGAATACAAGACTCTGATGAATGAATAATTTTATAGAGATTGGTAATCAGGAGAGACAAGGGAGAAAAGTCCAGAGCAGATTAAAAAAATATGCTCACAGTTCCCCTCTCTGAAAAAGTATAACTGGATACCTCTCCAAGCAGATATGACATTCCATCATCCAGACTCCACTGTAATGTTGCCAGGACATGTAAATCCATCCTTTGGTTTTGAGTGAAGGTTTTCCGGGAGAAATGCCCCCCCATCCAAACATTTGACCCCAGCCTGCTTGGCTTTTTCTATAGATCAGATACAATTTCATGGGAATGAAGATTAACTTCACATTGCTCTTGTGACTGGCTTGGTTGTATTAATTTTTACCACACTGTTGACAGCCATCAAAATATTGACCATCAGTGTGTGATAGGATGTTTCTGAACCAGCGATAGATTTAAGAGAGTTTTACATAAACCATTGAGCAACACAACTCTATAACATGGCTGTAACACATTTGAGTCTGTGTGTGAGTTTATCTGAGTCTGAGTGTGAGTTTGTCTGAGTCTGTGTGCGAGTTTATCCGAGTCTGTGTGTGTTTATTTGAGTCTGTGCTGGATAATATACCGCCTGTATTGTATATGGGGACCAGGGCTATGCTGAAAAGGACTGATTCATATGGAATAGTGTGTGTGTGTGTGTGTTTGTCTGTGTGTGTGTTTCCGTCCTTCCGTCGGTATACGTTTGTCCTTGTTAGGTGACACTGTAGACCGTGGCTGAGATACGTTGGCATTTTGATGTCTTTCAGTCATGTCAGCCATCCAGAGGTTCCCTGTACAGGATTGTATGAATAATACAGTGAAACAATTCATGTCCTGGTAGATCTTCCCCAGACTTCATCAGCCCTCATCCCCTAAGCCCATCTGAAAGCTCCAGTTCCAGCACGTTTGTAATGCAAGCTAGTTGTTCTGGGTGTGCGTACGTTGCAGAGAAGGATGTGTTGGAGCTTGTTAGTGCTCCTCGGTTGAATCATTACTGTGTATCTGATGCTGTATGCTAATGTTGTTTTGGTAAATTGTTGGCCCGATTGTTAAAGTAAAAACAAACTTGGACACATTTGCATTTCACAAAGGGTTTATTTTTATTTCTTAAAAGAGAGGCAGTACTAAGCGGGGTGATTTTTAAAGGGAGCTGTCTTTATGGTTGTGTTTGTGCTGGGGAAAGTAAAGCTCGGGCTTCCTTTGGTTGACTTCATTGATTAATCTCAGTGTTTTCTACCTTTTTGTTAATGAGCTCCTGGCTGTCTGACAGTCTCTCCTGAATCTTGAAAGCTGAGGACTCTCTCAGATCTCCTCATAAATACATCTCTCTCTATTTCTCTTCCTCTATCTTTTCACGCACAGAGATGTTTTTCATTCACCCGTCAAAAACATTCCACTACACTGGTGTTACACAATCAAAAAGCGAGCTAAGTAAAAAGTTTCCCCACCTCAGTATACCGGTTTGCTAGAATTAATTTGGCTGTGGCTCAGTGTTGAGTATCCCTTCCTTCCCTCATCTTACTTCCATTGATTCGTCAGAGAAAGATGCTCTCCTGTTCAGCTGTGTTTGAGCGGTGGCACCGGCGGCCCGAACTTCACAGTGGTCTTCCCAAGGCCCCTCCTTGAAACCCCCTCAAAATGTGTCTCCATCTATTATCTTATACCACTGCCCCATACGTCAGTAGAATGATGGCTGTCTACCTCTAACTACACATATTCAGTCATGGAAAAGAGAGGGAAAATAAGTTGCAAAATTGCACCAGCACTACAGACAGCGCTATATATCCTATGGATCATGGTTCTACACCAAGGACATCGCTATACATGTCAGTGCTGGGGGGAGATTTGGAGAAAGGCTATGATTAGGCTACTGCTAGACCCAGGCAGTGATGTCACGCAGTGTTCATATTGGCACAATTTTTGAATTTAGTCCAGTTTAAGTCGTTTTGAATAAAATATCTTTTAGTTTTAGTCACATGTATTGTATACGAGTAATTTTCTCTGGTTATTGTCATAATGATAAAAACAGTGAGCCCTTTTAGTCCTTTATGTTGTAGTCACATTTTATTCCTATCACAATTATTGCCTCATTAACCTTTATTAGCCTAAACACCATATCAACGAACGCTATTGGAACACATCCTCACTTTCCAAAATTCGCTTATCCAACTATGGTGTTTTATATTTGACTATTGTTACAAAGATAATTTAGTTTCTATTTAGTCAGTAAACTGCCACTGAAAATCTGGTATTTAACATATATGAGTACGATACGGAAAGGCCATCATTTCCAGATTCACAGATTTTGAGACTATTTAGCCCCCTTTTCGACTGGAAGGGGGAGGAAGGTTTGTTATGTAGCCTACTTAACGGACATCCTTTGCCTGGCAGTTGAAACTCAGACTGCCAGGTGAAGGAACAAACAGAGTTTTATCGTCCCCAATGTTTTTAGCTTTTTCCTTTTTTATAGGCCTAGCTTTTTTTCTGCCATGCAGGGCGGGTCCCTGTTGGGGTCCCCCGCCTCGAGGGGGCTGCAGGGGTTACCTCAGCAGGAGGTAAGGAAAGGAAGGAAATTTTTTTTAATTATTCACCTGGGTATTGAACACATATTGGAAGAAATCCTGTGTCATTCAGTCTGACTCAGTGAGCGTCATTTAATTGAGGTTAAGAACCCTGAGGAGAGTTCGCAGCAGGTGACCCCTGTCTGACCTTTAGGGCCAATAAGCACCAGAGACAAGGCTGGGGACGTTGGGTGGCAAGTGCTGTGTTGTGTGTTTACAGGGATACAGGGATGTCCTTGTGGGTGGCATAGGCCATTGGAAGGAGGAGGATGTATTTTTTTAAAGGTGCAATAAATGAACATGTTTTTGTAAGAAACCAGTACTGTCAAGATTCTGGATAGTCTAAGTTGGTTTTTGGTCTGACGTCGTGGGAGATGTAGTTCTTAGATCGGGGCGGAGGCTTCGCCAATGACACCCTGTCTGTAAGTAAAGAGAATGGATCTAAATCTTTACCTATTCCTATTTGGATGATACAGTATTTTGGAAGTTATATGTGCTCTATTAATTTGTTATATAAATATGATATTTGATTCCTGTAACCTGCTTCTGTTGCTATGTACAATCTCGCACCATTCTAAAATGCATTTAATAGTAGCTTATTAGAACTACATTTACCATCGACATACAGAAACTGGGTGCGTCATTAAAACGTATAAACCAAGTGGATTGAATCCTGAACCCTGATTGGCCATGGTATATGAAACCGAATAGTATGGGAATTATATAACATCACCTTTTGCTGCTCCTAACTCCATGACCAGTGTAGAAACTACAGTATCTCAGGGGTTTGTGCTATTTTACCGAAATACTGCGGCTAAGCTCTGAGTTCCGGCACTCGGCGATGCATTGTGCCTAAAGACACATCTTAGCCGTGGTGTATTGACCGTTAACCACACCCCCTTGTGCCTTATGGCTTATGGCTGTTAATACTTTATCTATTACAGGAAGTATTTTGGGAATCCTAATAATATACTATGTTAAATTCTGCTTGGTGGCTCATTGAGTTTAGGATGCCTGAAACTGTTCTCCAGCAGTTTTACGTGGGTACAGCTGTTAGACAGTCTTCGCATGCATTTTATATCCCTACAGCTGAATGTCATCTGTGTCACTCTTGCATGTATAATGGTTTAAGATGTCAAACGAAAACACGTTCAACGAAGGAATGCTCAGATTTCTGTCGTGGTCTCGTGTAACTCAGGCTAACTTTGCCGACCTCCTCCCGTCCCGTTCTCCCGTCAGAGCTATCCAGCAGCCGGTATCCAGCTACATGGAGACGGTGCGCCGGGTGGGGGAGGAAACGCGTCGTCAGACCAGCACGGGCCAGCACCGGGACGACGCGCCTACCTGCGGCATCTGCCACAAGACCAAGTTCGCCGACGGCTGTGGCAACCTCTGCTCCTACTGCCAGACCAAGTTTTGTGCCCGATGCGGTGGAAGGGTCACTCTGCGCTCCAACAATGTAAGAGACACGCGGACACGGGTCACGTCCACCGTGATGTTTTACTAGTATACCGCTTTAAAACCCAACCTGTCGGCACATCGGGAGCGTCTGGAGACACGCCCACGCAAACACTAATTTGCACAGATAGTATGTGGATTTAAGAAGGGCAAATGGTGTTTGTTTCCTGGTGTGGAAAATATGCCAGATTGGCTGTACAGAGAGAGACAGAGAAGGAGAGGGAGAAAGTGTGTGTTTTGTGTGTGTGTGTGTGTGTGTGTGCATACTGTATTAATGTGTGTATGTGTATTTGGGGGTGGGCTCCAGTAGTTGACGCCCCAGGTAGAAGATAGTAAAGGTTAATTGGGCGTTAGACAGAGACAGGGGGCAGGGGTTCTCTGGGTACCCCTCCTGGAGATTCAGGACTTGGTTCCAGACACTGTGGGGCTGACCCCATGCTGGAAAGACGGCCTGGCCACACACTGGGTGATATTTAACCACCATTCACACACACACACAGTCATGCTCAATCCCACCATGCATTCTAACTAGTCCCCTTTAGCGAGGGCCATCACGTGGAGAGGCCGGTGTGATTGAAAGAGGGGAGATGGGGAATGTTTGAACCGGGGATTCTTTACCTGTTGATCCCCCCACCTTCACCCCCTGAGTTCCTAATCAGTCACTGAGTCCTGTACTGCCTGGCAGCTTGTGGATGAAGACATCTTTCCCTCCATCTCTGTTTCTTTTCCCTGATATGCTGCATGGATGCTGACCAACAGGAGGAAAAAGTGGTGAGTGTTTTCTCTTGCTGTGTGATTCAGTGGACTCCATTCGTAAGACCTGCTAACTGGCGTTAGTGCAAGCTAGCTTTACCCACAGCGTAGATGACCAGTTGTCGCGCCAGCGTCAGTTAGGTGTGGGCAAAGAGACATTCAAAAATGAACTCTGAGTTCATCAGAATCTGCCAAAAAGGGCTTACCCGACAAAATCTTGCCCTGTCTTGTAAAATATGTAAACAGCAAAAAAGAACAACCTCCATTGTCAACCGATTGTATACAACTCTACCAGAAATACAAGGTGTTGCTAACACTATTAGTACAGCTTCAAACCTGCCTTTACACCTTAAAGCACTCACTACTTGATGTTGAGTTTTCCAACCTTCCGTAGCCTTGGCCTCGTTCCCTCAGCTGAGCTGCCAAACTGTCACTTTGTTGGTCTTTTGGCTCCGTGTTTCCCTGGGCTTCCAACAGTGCTTTAGAGTAGTGATCACTATTATCCACCAGTCAGCTGGCCCGCAGCAACAAAAGCACTAACTGTGATGAGGCCTTGGCAGTAAGTCAGTCCGCCCGTGTAGCTTTGCCTGAAAGACGCGTGTGCGGACTGTGTGGGACCTATGTGTGGTTTACATCAACCACACCGGCAAGCCAAAATGTCCGCCCTCTACGTCCGTTCCGTGTCCCTGCATTGAGATGACCTATCCCCTTATGACCTACTTAGCCGCTGCGTCTGGCCGACGTACTCCGTGTGAGTCAGGTTTAATGATAAGCAGTGCTCCGGTGATGGCGGATCTCATGGTGGTGTCTGTGTTTGTGCGGAAGCCAAGTCTTTCTCACGGAATAGCTTGTTTTTGAAGTCTCAATCCCAAGAGAGCAAGCCCCAAACCCCCCCCCCCCCCACACACACACACACACACACACACACACTCACACACACACACGCGCGCACGCACGCGCACACTTTCTCTGTCTCTCTTATTGTTGTAACCAAGGCTATGATTTGAGAAACAGTTTATCATTAATAAAAAATGAAAATGTCTGGTGCGGCCTATTTTGCTGTTGGGTATTTTTGTACTGCACTTTAGTTTCATAGTTTTTATTCATTCATAGCCGCAATGTTGCCATATCAGTGTTTCAGTCTGTCCAAGGAGAGCAGCCTGTGTGTGTGCCCAACGTGTCGGACTTCAGTAGTGGCTGAAACAGAAACGCACGGCGATGTGTCATTGCCACTGAACGCAACAACGCCTCATGATTAATATTGATCTCAGTCTGGCTTGGCTCTCTGCCATTCATTCACCTCATGGAAATGTCTCATTGACTGGAACTGAGACAGAGCTGTCTTTCTGCATACTGCCATTGTTTCACATGTACATATATAGACACAACACACACTGTTACCTATCATTCACACACACAACATAGATACAACATACACTATTACTATTACTGGGACACACACACACACA
>JACXGJ010001349.1:0-15000 GCA_016801105.1 Esox niger | reverse complement strand
TATGTGTGTGTGGATGTGTGTGTGGATGTGGATTGATGTGTGTTTGTGTGTGTGTGTATATGTGTGTATGGGTGTTAATGTGGGTGTATGTGTGTGAGTGTGTGTTTTTGTATGTATGTGTGTGTGTGTGGATGTGTGTGTGTGCGTCTCGGTCAGTAGTAGTAAAAATGTGTGAGGGTGTCTGATGTTAAGTGTCACTTTCTCTGTCAGATTGGTGTTTGGAATGAGAATTCTTTGTTTGGTATTGAAGTGGTTGTTTATACTGGAAGAAAATGGAAAGAAGAGAGGGTGCTTGAGAGAGAGAGATACAGAGGGAGGGAAAACAACTAATAGGAGAAAACACAGGCACTTTCACATGAATTTGTTCTAAGTAGGCATACAGAGTTATGAATGCTGTTTTAGGAATGGTTTATAGAGAGTAGATAAATTGAGGTTTGGTTGGTGCCAATAAAGCATTGCATACATAAGTCATCATATTTGTAGTTTTTCTTCTAGGATATTCATGTATGACAAACATTTAGAGTACAGGAAAAATGTGCCTTTTATACATTCATGTTATAAAATGCCCCATCTTGTTAGGCTGTTTAGGGTTAGCAAATGAACTGTTGAATCCTACCCATGACCAAAATAACAGGCTACACTGTCTGCATTTACACACCCAACCTAAATCAGATCTTTGGATTTTACTATATATACTCTGATTAGTGGATCATAGCATTTGTGGTAACACATTTGAAGCATTAAATGTATCTGGTCTAGCCCCGAGAATGGCGCTCTTCATTGCAAAGCCCACAGGCCTTGTGTCCACCATTGCAATAAGGGACTTTTGGTGTCCCTCAAACTGATGTCTTATGAACCAAAGTGGCCCCCATTGGAAGATTTGCGCAGAACAACATGGAGGTAATAGGTGAGTCTACATAGACAATGACACCAGCTTGCCCAGTGATAGTGCTATTGTATAGAGGTCATGTTTTACTACATGTTTTGCTAAATTCATAAGATGTCATACATTTTGCAAACTTAAGAAAATGTTTTTGGTTTTGCTAAATTCATAATATCATATGCTTTGTTAAATACGTAAAATCACATGTTTTGCAAATTCTTATGGAACAGTTAATTATGTTATATTAATTAATTATGTAACAACATAATGGACCACAATGTAATGAGAAAATATGGCCTGGAGGCAATCATGTTAAATCATTGTTTAAAATGCCAATCGTTTTTTGAAGGGGTATTTAATTTTCATTTTTTTTTCCTGTAATTGTATAGTCACTATATATACTTATGTACAGTATGTGTTTTTACGATATAATGAAGATTCATGGCTAAGGCCAATTTCAGCTCAACAATCCATTAAATATGCTGCTGCTCCTGATTTAGCCATTTTCACCTACTACATTATATTGAGTAGAAGGGAAAAAATATTAATTAATATACTCAAAATGTCAGTTGATTACTTTAATGAATTTTCATCAAATATTATTTTAGGCCATAGATATTCCAGGCCTGACATCAGTGCCCGGGCTTAGTTGCCACAGAGCCCGGCCCAATTCACCTATGATACTGAACTCTATAAAGCCTAACAACTCAAATACATTTTCCAGAGAATGATCAGGGCCGATACAGCTCACCCGTAAAGTTGCTGTTGCGTGATAAACTAGGACAGGAACATTGGCGGTGGGCATATGTGACTGTCCTCTCATGGAGAGTTTGTTCTGTTGGAGAGCTGCCTTGTCAGGGATTGTCTGTGTGTGTTTGTGTGTGTGTGGCGAGGGGGTTCTGGCACAAGAGAACAGCAGCAGGCAGGCAGGGTGGGAGATCAGTGTTTGGTGCTGGCACAGACCCGCTGCTTTGGTGGGGCAGTATGGCCCGGTGGATGTCTTGGGCAAACGGCTGCTGGTTGATTTTCTGTGTGTGTGTTTGTGTGTGTGTGTGTGTGTGTGTGTATAAGATGTATATATATTTGTGTATGTATGTATTTGAGTCTGCATATTGTCTTCTTGTGTGCGAGCGTGTGTATTGTGCTTGTGTATGTGTGTTTTTACAAAACCAGTCAAAAGGGAATGGTCAGTGGAATTCAAGGGAAAGTGTCCAAACTTTTGTATATATTGTATTATTTGTGTGTATATTGTATTTCTGTGCATATCTGTGTGAGTGTGTGTGCGTATATTGTATTTGTGTGTGAGTGTGTGTGTGTGTGTGTGTGTGTGTGTATATTGTATTTGTGTGTGTGTGTGTGTGAGTGTGTGTGCATATATTGTATTTGTGTGTGTGTGTGTGTGTGAGAGTGTGTGTGTGTGTGTGTGTGTGTGTGTGTATATATTGTATTTGTGTGTGTGTTTGTGTGTGTGTATTGTATTTGTGTGTGGGTAGGATTTGAGTGTGTACGCCTGCCTGCTGGTCCCCTTTCCTGATGGTAATGGGCGGATGGTGGGATAAATATAGCAGCCTTGGTGTGTGGATGTTTTCTACTCAGCCATTGTGGCTTTAATCAAAAACAATCTGGAGGAGGAGAGAGGGAGAGAGTGATAGGGGGAAGAGAGGGGAGGCAGCGATGTGGAAGAAAGTGGGAGAGAGTGATGGAGAGTTGAGGGAGAGGGGGAGTATTGGCGAGAGGGTGAGAAAGTGGTTGGGAGTAACTGGGATAGAGGGGAGAGGAAGGGGAGTGAGTGATAGGGAGGAGAGGAGAAGAGGGGAGGTGTTTAGGAAGAGAGAGGTAGAAAGGGGAATAGAATAATGGGGAAAGAGTGGAACAGAGTGATTGGGAGAAGACGAGGAGAGGGTGGGAGAGGGAAAATATGGAACATGTCACAGTGTTTTATTTTAGTTCCATTTAAGGAGCCATGAGGGACTCTTTCGGAATAATGAGAACTCTAATGTCTCCATCCTCCCCCTGTTGCTCCTTCCCTCTCTCCCCTCTGTCCTCTTTACCCTCAGTCCTCCCTTTCCCCTCTGTCTTCTCTTCCCTCTGTCTTCTCTTCCCTTTGTCCTCTCTCCTCTTTCCCCTCCGTCCTCTCTTCCCTCTGTCCTCTCTACACTCTTTTGTCTTTTCCCTCTGTTCTCTCTTCCCTCTGTCCTCTCTTCCCTTTGTCCTCTTTCCCCTCTGTCCTCTATCCTCCTGTCCTGTCTTCCCCTTTTCCTCTTATCCTTCTGTCCTCTCTATTATTATACCATTACCTATTATTGGGGCTAACTCAACAGGCCTAATGTACTGAAACTACACATTGTGTTTTACAGTCAACCAGTCACAGAAATGTTTCTAAGTTAGGATCAGTTTCCCCATTTGTCTATTTTTGTCTCTGGATTTATTCAAATCTTCAACTCAACAGAACCAATGATTTACAAAAATATCCACACATTTTTCCCTAGGCGTCATTCCACAGCATTGACCCCATGTCAGAGGTCAAGTAGGATAGCTGTAGTTTAATTCTTTTGTGATGCTCTGCTGCATGAATACCTGGAAAACTGCTTCGTGTGTCGAAACACAAGTGCACCATGGTCATGCAGCAAGACAATCGTCAGAATCACATGCAGCAAGACAATCATCAGAATCACATGCTGGAAAGGGATATTGAACCTTTTCATACATGATTCCAAATAATCAACAAATACATTAAATAGATAAAGAGCACATACAAATGTAAGTATCAAAGATAACACTTCACCGGAGATTTGGGATTTTGCAAGAGATAAGATGCATGCAGAGATGAGGAAAAAACAAGCGAGGCTGTTCCCACAACCCGCTCTGGATTATGTCCTTAAAACTGAAGTTGTTGGGGTTGGTTAGCTAACCCAAGGACCACAAGACTTGTTCTAAAGAAGTCCTCCTAATCAACTAGGGACATATTTCAATCTATGCTTCCTGGCACCATACTGTAATAAGACAGAGGGATCTACTCGTGGGTCAAGATTTGATGATTAAGGCATGACCTTTGTGTCTGTATTCAAGCCGAGAAATGTATCAAATGGTAGCAACCGAAATGGAAACGTTTGGAGATAATGGGAACATTATTTTCACATATACTGTCCTTTTGCCTCATTTCTTGATGATGGAATCTGAAGATTCCCTGAATCTATTTATTCACATGATTCGAATGGTCCTGTAAAGTGTGGGGTAGGTGCAGCCTAGGATAGAAAAATGACAGGGTATGTGTGAAAGGAGCTGCTGATTTCTCCAGGTGTCCACAATTCTCTCCACGGCTGGCGCAGCAATTTAAATGCACTTTTATGACTCCAATAAGAGTCTTCAACTAGGGGGTGATTTTCTTTTGCTCTCCTACCTGTGCTGTTGAGGAAGCGCACATGTAGTTAATTTGGAACACAACCCTTTATCCTCCATCACACAAAGACTGTTGTTCATGCCGCCAAAAAAACGGGCCATTATAAATCGCAATCTGGTGGGCATCATTTGAAAGCTGGTGTTAGTGCCAACATAACTAAATAAGTTATCAAATGTGGTCTTAGGAATTAACAAGGCATTTCCGGCTAAACAGATGGTCGTTTTAGTGTGCATAGAAAGGAGTCATGAGGTCATTCAGGTGCCACTCTGCCCCCCCTCCAAAAAATGTTTAGTCCCGGGACAACCCAGTCATAAAAATGGAAACTATTCAGTCTTGCTCACTGTTTCCATATTTTGATGTTGTATAGACTCTATTTGTATTTGATAAAGGAAATCAATGAAAAAAACATACCCACACAATACCCAATTTTAAGACCGTGATTGTCTATATCAGACAGCAGCAAGCAGTGAGGCCTTGTAACTGCAGGTACACATTTCTGTAGCCTTGTACAAGCCTCTTTTAATCAGGGTGCAATGAAAAACAATGGTATTAAATGGCCTATATATTTGACATGAGAAATCAGGTAGCGATGTTTAAGATTTAATACACAAGGGTGGGTTTGCTTCAAACCAGTGGGAGTGAGAACTAAGCTCTGCCCCAAACAAAGGGTGTGGCACCATGATAACTGTATATGAAACATTGTGTTTATTAACATTGCTCCCTGTTTTATTGCAGCCCAATTTTATGAGTTTTATGATATGGAAATGTGAAATGGTCTTTTGGATGGGTGTTTGGCATGCTGTTGGACATTAGAGCAACGTCTCATCATTGAGAATACACAATGACCCTTTGTTGTCTGACTGGTAAATATAGCATTTACTAGTCAGACAACAAAACTTCAGCAAAACTCACTCAATGAGCTTGAGTGGATGAAACCTTCCTGTAGCAAGCTGTGCTCAAATTCAAAATGGCTGCCGGTCAAACCCATGTAGTGTGCAGAGCAAGGGTGACCACATCACCATTTCCATCTTGAAAATAGGCTCTGAATTGATGAGGCACTGTGGTATCTTAAGGACACCAAATTTGTATATGCTTCTCTGAAGTGGATTTATAACATGTGCGAATTGCCAAAAGATAAGAGCCTCTGCTTCATTAATAAAATGTCAAATGTTAGTGCAGACATGAGTATACATTTTTGTGGACCATCAAAGACTGTGACACATTTCAGCACCGAATGTGCTTCCGAAAACAGAACTCAGCATCAACTGTCCTGTGTCCACTGTGAAGCAGGGTGTTAATCACAAATTGGATATCACAAAATCAGAGAGGAAATAAAGGGTAAAATCAGAAAGAGAATTATTTGCTAGGAGATAGATGACACTATTCCTGATTACTTACATCTAGCTAAAATAGCTGTCTAACTTGAAAATGTGATGAACAGCTTGCAAGGACGTTTTAACATTCCGATCAAGTTACTACACATACAACATTTTCTTTTTCTCCTGTCAATGACATGAAGTTCTCCTGAGTGGACGGGTCATTTCGAATGTATATCTGTGTCATCACGCATGGGTTCTGAAGCTGCTTTGAGCTCACAGACCGTGTTGCTGTCACACGCTGTCCCTGAAACATCCCAACCTTTCAGCCCTCAGCGCACAACCGGAGGAAATCAGCTGGGACAGCCACGTGGCTTTCCCTTCAGCACATTAAAACTGCTGCATTGTGGAGCTTACCTTAATCAACTGAAACTTACACAATCCACAATGGGGAAGCTTTATCAGCCTCACATTGTTATAGAGGAATAAAATGTTTGCTAACTGATATGATGTCACATGAATGAAAGAATGGCATGCTAAACAAAACCCTAGCTTGGATAGCGGTGAGACTGCGACCTCCCAGTAACGAGACTCCCTCTCGATAAATCCATCCCCTTTCTCACTAGTTTTGCCCCTTCTTTCCTGCCACCTATTTCATTTCCCAGCTTTCCTAATCTCCTTGGTTTTCACCATCACCTCTCTGCTCTCCTCTCAGAAACAAGCAGCTTGGTGTGTGTGTTTTTATTCGGACCTTCAGGTTCAGGAAGATATATTCATTTTTGGGTTGGGACATCTGTGGTTTTCCTGTAAGAATGTAAGCCAAACTGGTTATTAGAATAGATGCCATATTATTTGAATCATAAAAGCCCTCTCATCCACACTGTTCTGTTGGCAGCAGCATAATCCTCGGAATATGGAGTTCCTTTCTGTCTGTTCCTAAGCCATTGTTAGGGGGTGATGCAAAACTTCAAATTTGGTCTGACATAGTTGAAATAATTATAGCTACTTAGAATACACAACCGAATGCTGTTCTCGTGATTTACCATCCAGGTGTATTTGTGTATCTGTTTTAGCTCAATAGCACCACTTTTACAACTGGTGGCCAACCATGCTGAAAGCATCTTTAGGTTGATGTATGGTTTGCATTAACTATACATGCTTGTGTTCCTCCAGGTGATGTGGGTGTGTAATAACTGCCGTAAGCAGCAGGAAATCCTCACAAAGCCAGGGGAGTGGTTCTCAGGTCCAGGGAAGCCCGGTTTAGGCTCGGGCCTCAGTGACCCGGCCATGTGTGGCCAGAACCCTGGTGACAAGAAGCTCCGTTCCCGCTCCCAGGTCCCCCTGGGGCCCCCCGACCCCAATCGCCTAACTGAACCAGGACTGGCACCCGGAATGGACCAGCGGTCACGTAGCGAGCCGCCGTAAGCCCCGGCCACAAACACACAAATGGTTAACCTGTAAACCTACTTTAACCTTTGTTTAAATCAGGGGTCTCCAAAAGGTCAAAAAGAGCTGCCAGTAGGCTATGAGTAACTCGCCAAACAGCTCTATAAGTACATATAATGTTCACACATTCCACAGCAAGTTGTTATAGACGAACTACCGAGATGCATTCGGCTGCCAGCTACCATGTACGCATCACCACTAAGAGTTATGTCACCACTGTTAACATTAATCCTTTTAAAAAATGGAAACTATGCTTTCCTGGTAGATTTATGTCATGAGTAAGTATATAATTTGTCTTAGTATTTGTATATGTTTGTGTTAGGTGTATTAAGGGGGAATTCCTTTAACGGACATATTCCCAAATTTTATGCTTTCCTTCCAGACCTTAAATATTTCTGATGTAATTTAAGCCTCCAAATTGTTTCTTAATGAATTTTGAGAATAAAAAAAAAATAATCTGTATACTGAAAAATACAAACCAGCATAATATAATAAATAGACATTTAAGATGTTAAAAAATATGATGTTATAGTAGCCCTCTTAGATTAGTTGATTAGACATATTTACCAGGAATAATGATGGAACGCAGAGTGCTTTTTGTACACTAATGACCAGGAAATGATGCAGGTGACAGGACAAATGAAGAAGGTATCAAGAAGCTACAAACTAAACATGTCGCTTGAAAAATGTAATTGTTTTGAAAAGGTGACTCGCATACTAGAAAACTACATGACCCCTGGTTTAAACCTCCCAACATCCCAGACCCCTGATTTAAAGTGACCAACTAATGGTAACTCTCATTAGTTATCTGTCTCTCGGTCTGTCTTTCTAACCTGTCAGGAGAAAGCCCGGGGATCAGAACGATAAAGGTCGAGGGGAGCGACGGCCGGGTCGGCCCAGACTCCACACACAGGTGTCAGTGGACCGGGACCAACGGGAGCGGGAACGGAGGGAAGGCCGGCGGCTGAGTAAGGGTCACTCACTGGACCACGACCCTGTGGGAGGGGGGGTCTCCGGGTGGACAGAGGGCTACCACATAGACCCCCGGCATTTAGGCCAGCCCCAGCCAGGGGAGACTCTGGGGGGCAGGCACCCTCTACAGCCCCAGGGGCGAGGCAGGGTGCTTGGGATTGGGTTTGAGGGGGTTGGGGTTGTTGTCGACCAGCCTGAGGCTATGCTGGGCCAGAGGACGGTACTGGGGGGTGTTGGGGGGCCACAGGACCTTGGTCCTCCATTTCTCCAGCCCCCAGAACTCAGGGAGCCCCCCGGGTCAGGCCTGGGCACAAGGCCTGGCCAAGACCCACTCCTGCGCCGATCCAAACGGGAGAAGGCTGAGAGCATGCTGCGTAATGATTCGCTCAGCTCGGACCAGTCGGAGTCTTTGCGGCCGCCCCCGCCACGGCCGCACAAGTCCAAACGCTCCGGCGCCGGCAAGAGACAGATGTCCGTCAGCAGCTCGGAGGAAGAGGGAGGCACCACGCCAGAGTACAGCAGCTGTGAAGACGCAGAGATCGAGAGTGTCAGTGAGAGAGGTGAGACATGGTAGAGGGGGGTGATAGAGGGACGGGGGAGAAGTTTATCATTGTCTAGGAGCTAGGTTCATCATCCCCTTCCTGTATCTACACCAATCCAGGACTGCAACACTGACTTGTGATTCAACGGCCAGCTCTGTTTTGGACTGTGAAAGAGCTTTTCGATAATGTCTACATCCCACACTGCAATGGGAGACCTGAGAGCCTGTGGCAGGAGTGGGTGCTCCTTTTGTTCTGAAGACATGCTGAACACTGTTTTAAACCATCTCTCATTGGCAGAGAAGGAAGCGTTTTTTGGTTTGTGAGTGCATGTGTGTGTGTGTGTGTGTGTGTGGTCTCAACACCCTTTTAACAAAGTCTCACAGGGTAGGCTGTTGCTAATACTAGCCGGCAACTATCAGGAGCTGCTTTGACTCAGTCACCTGTGTTCACCGGAGCAATCTAAAGTCCAGGTGTTGTTTCACTTCACAACAGGTCAGTGATGATATCAGATGGTTGTATTGGATCAGTTGAATAAACACGGGAAGTTGTTCTGGCAGTGTTTGTACTGTAGATAATGTGCAGTATTTTAATATACGGTGTAATCCACCTCAGCTTGTTTTGTGGTGAGCTTGAATATTTACTCTTCTGTGGCTGGGTTTTGGTTGTTGGGTGTATGCACTGCTGTATGCTCGTGTGTGTGTCCATGCAACTTTTTTGTATGAGTAGGATACTGGGGTCATGACTCGGCCTTCAAAGATAGGAAAGTAGTCCTGAATAGGTTGACCCTGCGGGACAGAGCTCTTGGACGCAGACTGGAGCCACAGGCAGGATGCATCTGTAACCCAGTCACTATGCTACGAGACTGACTATGCTAACCGTGACTTAGTTCCTTTTTTAAGAGTTTTAACCATGGCCTTACACCTATCGTTCACTGGCTGCTGATGTTATCCATTAGCATGTCCAGTTTTACCTTCTGAGACCTTGTTTGGCTTCATATGTCTTAGCTAGATACATCGCTATTCGCTAGCAGAAGTTGTTGCTAATGGTGTACACCAGAAATGCCATTGATTCCACAAGCCAAACTGGATTTAAACCAGACAAAGCTATCTGATCACATGACAGACAGAGGACATTGATCAAAAGTAGTTTCTAAACATATCAATGCAGTAGCAAGCAATGTTTCCTTTTTTAGATCTGAGCTTGACATGTTAAGATGCGTTTGTTGGCAGCAGTGGAGTATTCAGGCATCTCTGTCCTTCTCTGAGGGGGAGTGCTCACACTTAGTGACTTTGCCGGTTCGTCACAATAGGCGCAGGGAGAGTAGCACCTAAATCGACACAATCTAGACACAATTGCTTTAGTTTACCAGGACTTCCTTGGCGCTCAGTTACATTGAAGAGGTCCACAAACAAAACATCACGCGGGAGATTTCTACTGTTTCCCCGTCTCTAAGTGGAGTGTGGGGGTTGTGCTCCGGGTGATTCTGGTGAAGTGTCCCGTCTCCAGGCTAAATAAACAGAGTTGCCCTAAGAAGGTCCAGATGTGGCTCAATTGTGTATAGTGGAAGCTCAGCTGGTATGTCCTGTATATACACCTTCTGGATCGTTGCAGCTACTCTGGAGTGTCCGTGCGCGTGAGTTCGTGTTCATGTGCGCGTGTCGTCTCCTTCTGTTTGAGATGTTTCTTTGTTTCTCCTTTAGGAGACTGGGAATGTTACCCACTGGACCCCACTGTGTGGCACGTAAGTGACAGTTTTCCCTTGACATCTACAGATGGGGGGGGTTATTGTGTCTATGCATGCGTGCGTATGTATATGTGAGAAAGGGAGACCGACAGCGAGAGGCGAGAGATACAAACAGAGAGAGAGAACGAAATTTGAGACAAAGAGTCGGACAGACGGACACAGAGAGATAGAGAGCGGGAGCGAACAAATGTTTCCCGTGCCAATAAAACCCTTATACTGTTGTCATTTAAGCAGAATTGAGAGACAGACAGACACAGAGAAAAAGAGAGAGAGACGCAAGGAGATGGACAATCAGGGAAATAACGAGAGAAAGAGCGACTCCCACACGAGGGGGGGAGACAGGGAGAGAGACTGTACTTTAAGTGTAATGTAATTTCCCACAGTCTGTTAGACTGAATCAGTGTGTGCTTTTCAGCATCCAGTGACATGGCAGCCATCCAAAGAGGGTGACCATCTAATCGGACGAATCACCCTGAGCAAGAGGAGCGCTATGCCCAAAGAGGCTGGGGCGCTGTTAGGCCTGAAGGTCAGAAGTCACACCACACACTTTGGCTGGACTGGGTCTTTCAGCGAGGGTGGTCTTGTGCGTCTTTCATTTGCCCACTGTTGTGCGTGACTGTGTGTGTGTGTGTGTTCCTTAGGTGGTCGGGGGAAGGATCACTGAGGGGGGTAGACTAGGAGCCTTCATTACTGTAGTCAAGAAGGGCAGTCTGGCAGACATCGTGGGACACCTACGAGCTGGTATGCAAAGTGTGTGTGTGTGTGTGTGTGTGTGTATATGCATGTGTGTGTACATACTGTACTTGTGCATATCTATGCGTGCGTGTATGTGTGCACTTACTGTGTATGTGTGCGTGTGTGTGTGGGTAAACTTGTGTGTGTGTGTGTGCGTGTGTGTGTGTGTGCTGGCCGTTGTTGAAGAATGACAGGTCACTGTGTTTTTTCAGGTGATGAGGTTCTGCAGTGGAACGGCAAGATGTTGCCCGGAGCAACCCAGAAAGAAGTTTACAATATCATTGTGAATTCCCAAGCAGAACCTCAAGTGGACCTTGTAGTGTCCCGGCCCATTGGGTGAGTCAGGAAGACTGGCACTTTGAACCCTGGAGATGGTCTCAGATTATGATGGCAACTTGGCCTGTTTTTAGTTTGGATGCCAGTGTCTTCTGTCTGTTTCAGTAGCACTGGTGAGATGAGGTCCATAGACCATATCTCCTCTTTTTCCTCAGAGAATCCTAGATTCATAAAGGACTGGCGAATGGAATAGGATGGGAACTCTTTGAAACAAGTCCCTTATGATTGTGATTCTTTTTCCGTTAAGGACGGTTGAACCAGTGAACTGTCACGTGAAGGTGCAGGAGAATTTGTGTAATTTCAGTAGGGTTTTATTTATTTCGTTTTTCATTTTTGACGGTGTGATCTGACTTATCTTCTCCTTTGTGAAAGTAAAGCTACATTATTCAGACCTTTTCCCCTTTAATCCATAATGACTCAAACACCCACCTGTTGACCATAGGGCATGGTAGAGTGAACCCCTAGGGGTTCAACAACTTGCTTAACCTACAGTAAGGTATGTATTGCAATTTGAGGGTCACGGTTTAGTAGTGTTGGGATACAGGGCAAAAATGTACCATTACAGCCCTGAAGACCACCGTTAGGGGTGTGGACTGTTGTATACAAAGATTATAAATACACTCTCTCGAATATCTCCTTGACTGATATGTCTGTTTGACTGATATCTCTCTGATTGATACCTTTCTGGTTTATATCTCTCTGACAGATAACTCCGTCATTGATATTTTTCTGGTTCATAGCTCTCTGACAGATAACTCTGTCATTGATACCTTTCTGGTTCAAATCTCTCTCACAGATATCTACCTGATTGATACCTTTCTGGTTCTTATCTCTCTGACAGATATCTCCCTGATTGATACCTTTCTGGCTTATATCTCTCTGACATATATCGCCCTCGTTGATACATTGCTGTTTCATATCTCTCTGACAGAAATCTCCCTGATTGATACCTTTCTGGTTCATATCCCTCTGACAGATATCTCCCTGATTGATATCTTTCGGGTTCATATCTCTCTGACAGATATCTCCCTGATTGATAAATTTCTGACTGATATCCCCAACTGATGTTTCTTTGCCTGATAACTCTTTGACTAGTCTCTCTGACAGATGTGTCTCTCTAACTGATACCTCTGATTGATTCCAGTGATATCCCCAGAATCCCAGACACATCGCACCCTCCATTAGAATCCAGTAGGTATCTCCTCTGGTCTTGTTCTCTCTTCTGTCCCCCTCTCTTCCTCTGTGTGTGACAGTCTGTGTCAGTCTATGTGTCTCTCCTAGCCATCGGGGGTTTAACTGGGTAAGATGTATGTTGTCCTATTTCTGCCCTCACAGCAGGTTCCAGTTCGTTCGAGTCCCAGAAGATGGAGCGGCCATCTATATCCGTCATGTCCCCCACTAGCCCTCCCAGAGACAATCCACAGCTGTTCCCTGGACAGCTAGCAGTGAGTACACACAGCTGTGTGTGTGTAAGTGTGTGTGTGTGTGTGTGTGTGTGTGTTCTTTTGTATGTGTGACTGTGCTACTGTGTGTGAGGGTGTTTGCTTCTTCGTGTTAGCGTTTGTGTGTGTGCGTGTGTGCACTTTCAAATTCAAACATCTGGGATTATTATGCGTTTGTTTATGATGTGCACTTTTTCATCTGTCCATTGTATGCGTGTGTGTGTTTTCAGGTACTGCCCGGACAACTTTCAGTGAGTCCATACCGAGGGACTGTCTCAAGTCACGTCACGTAACGTGGCGCTTGGGGTAGTCTGTAGTCTACATTGCAACATTCACCTGGATATGTTGGCTGCTAGTCATCGTGTGTCTGTGTGTGTGTGTGTGTGTGTGTGTGTGTGTGTGTGTGTGTGCGCGTGCGTGCGTGTGTACAGGTGAAACTGTGGTATGATAAGGTGGGACACCAGCTGATAGTGAATGTGCTCCAGGCCACAGAACTGCCTCCACGCTCAGACGGGCGACCCAGGAACCCCTATGTCAAAATGTACTTCCTGCCGGACCGCAGGTACCTCCGCAGAGAACATCACCGGCGTACCGTCGCATGGCAGAGTCTGTGGAAAGGAAGATATAAATAAATACTGGATGTTGACTCATCTGTGTGAGCGTGTGTGCGCGTGTGTGTGTGTGCGTGCGTGCGTGTGTGCGTGCGTAGTGATAAGAGCAAGCGGAGGACTAAGACAGTAAAGAAGAGTGGTGAGCCCAAGTGGAACCAGACGTTTGTCTACTCCCACGTCCACCGCAAAGACTTCCGCCAACACATGCTGGAGTTGACCGTCTGGGATCAACCCCGCCTTCCCGACGAGGATAGCATGTTCTTGGGCGAGGTGCGGGCACACTGCCGCGCACACACACGCGCACGACAGAGGAGCGGACACACAGGCACGCGCACGAGCTGCTGGCTTGCTCTCCTTGGCCTTGTTTCGGTCTGACTGTGTGCTTTGCGTTCTGAATGTTTCCCCGCAGATCCTGATAGAACTCGAGACAGCCCCGCTGGACGATAAGCCTCATTGGTACAAGCTGCAGACCCACGACCAGTCGTCCATCCCCCTCCCCCGGCCCTCCCCCTACCTGCCCCGCAGACAAGCCCATGGCGACACTCCCAACAAGAAGTTGCAGCGTAAGTCCCAGATAGGTCTCAGAGAACTGTGGGTTTGGAATAAACTCTACATGACTGTGTTGTATGTGGTCCGCGCAATTCTCTGTTGTCTGTAGCTTGTATAATGTGTGTTGTAATGTTTGTGTTTCAGTATGGGTAGTGTGTGTGTGCGCGTGCGTGCGTGCGTTTGTCTTACGTGTGTGTCTGTTCTGTCGGAGCTCCATTGTCTCTGTCACTGTGGTCTGCTCATCCTGTTCCTTGGTTTGTGTGTTTCTATGTGTTCATTATTGTGCAGGTTCTCAGCGCATCACAGAGGCAGAGTATGATCATGCTGGACTGGTGTCTAAAGGTGGGTGGGGCTTGAGAACACTGGGTTTCTGGCAGAGAGACATTCCTTCCACAGTCTACCGGTTACTATGTCACTAGGTCATGGATAATGTGTTTTGAAAGACAGATATAAATATATGATTGAGTACCTCCACGTTGAAGATGCTAACCTCCCATTTTGTCTTTATTCAGGCAAGGTACCAAATGCTCTAGATTCCCACGTTTTATTTTCTAAACAGAAACAAATCCAATATTAGCTTTTATGAACTTTTCTCTCTATAAATAAAAAGAAGCAGTCAAACCCACCTTCAGATGATACTTGCATTACCTAAAGTTGATACTTGTGCAGTGTAACTGCATCAGAGTTTTCGTTGTTTCGTCGCCTTGGCAGTTTATTTCTTAATTGAAGCTTAACAATAATCATCTCCTAGGAGTAGGAGTAATGGGTTAGTAGGAACCATGTCCATCCTTGACTTCAACTGGCATGTGTAGTTTGGATGAGTACGGCCATATTAAACATGAGGAGTTTGGATGAGTATGGCCATATTAAACATGAGGAGTTTGGATGAGTATGGCCATATTAAACATGAGGAGTTTGGATGAGTATGGCCATATTAAACATGAGGAGTTTGGATGAGTATGGCCATATTAAACATGAGGAGTTTGGATGAGTATGGCCATATTAAACATGAGGAGTTTGGATG